>WEIT01000164.1:181249-207578 GCA_013389985.1 Dryoscopus gambensis
GGGCTGGGGCTCTCTGCGGGCTCGGGGTCCCCGCGGGCTGGGATCCGGTGCTGTCCAGCAGCCACCGGCGTGGCACCCACTGGCCGCGGGCCGATGGCCCCGTGGCTCGAGGCCGGGCTCGCTGTGCCCCCCCAGCCCTGCCACGGTTATTCTTCAGCTCTGGAAGTGCCCCTGGGCCACGCTGAGGGAGTCTAAAGAAAACAGCAATCAATTATGAAAGCCTTACATGTAATTGGCACAATCAAACAGGTTCTTGTTCTTTTCCTAGCATTTTTGGAGCTGTGTAATCCTTAGACGCTGCCGTGTGCACTTCATTTGGGAACTGCTCTGGAATGACCCCTCTTGACAGCACCATGGATGCTGTCCTAGGTGCTCATCCCTGCCTGATCCAGTGCCTGTCCTGGCCCCCATCGGGCTGCCCTGTCCTGCCACGGCAGGGTGACAGCTCCCTATTTCCCTGGAAACCAGCAGACTGCTACGAGCTGCTTAGATAATAGTGCCTTACTCCAGCTGACCCCTTCCCTGCATGAAAAGCTGGACAGACAAGGTCTGCAGCCTTCAGGCATCAGAAAGAAATACTGATATTGTCAGATATTCCGTATTGATTGTGAAGAACAGCCTGGCAGCACAGCAGCACTCTCAGAGAGTGACTCCATTGGAATTGGCATTCTGTAGACAGCATGGGGAATGGGTTTTTAATTCAGCTGACAAGAAGAATTGCATTTTGCTGGAGCAACTCACAGGCTCCCTTCCCCTCTTTGCAGGTGGCCTAACACAGATTAGAAATGGAATTCACGCCTGCTGTCTCCTGAGCTGGAAAGAAGGGGCATATACATTCCAATAAAGCTTTGAAATACGGATTTTGTGCCTCTTGGTTTTCCTGCTGAAAGAGCTGTAAGATTTAAGCAGGATACAGGATGAATCTGAATAGACAGCTAATCATGTATTTTAAAAATCTATCTTCCTTAGGGAAGAAAACATTTAATCTGTGATTCCTCTATTTAAATTAACATTTCTGTGCTGCAGACTCTGCTGAGGAGAAGAAAAATCCTTAATTTGATTTTTAAAAGATGGGAAGCAACTGTACCTTTAACTGAGTGAAACTGGCTTTTCATATTGTCAGCTCCAGGCATCCAGAGCTGGCGAGTGGATAACACACTGTTAGGATGTGTGGGTCTGGGATGGGGTTCACATTACCCTAGTAACATGCTTGCTCAGTTCTGCTTTACAGTCTGTCTCTTCCAATTATGCTGCTCATTGTGGGCACATCAGTCAGCTGCGACGCTGACAATGACAAGGCTGCAGCTGGCTGCAGGTGTCTCGCACCAGGCAATCTTACTGACCACACTCGCTCTCTAATCTCCACATTCCAAACTGCCTTCCTTCCCCTATAATCTTCAGGAGGTCAGTACTGGGAGCTGCTTGTTTGGGCAGAGCTTTGTGCGCTGTTTCATGAGTTTCATGGCTCTGGGTGGGAGCACAGGTACCCAAACTCTGCAGCCAGGCCAGAGCAGGGAGTTTGAAAGAATCTCCTCTAGCTCAGCAGTCCCAGCTGTCCTGTGCCCCAATTAATTTATCATTAGGAGCATGGCCTGTTCTCCACTGCAGCTCTGCTGCTGGCAGACAAAAGGCCAGCCAGCTGCAGGGAGCTCATCTGGATTACCCGTGACTGTCCTCACAGCCACGGCGGAGCAGGGAAGATCTGCACACCAGAGAGGCCACAGATCACAACAATACAGCTCTGCCCTCCCCACCAACCCAGAGGGAAGCCCTGGCTCTGCTGCTCCCCTCCCTGCTGCCCTCAAGCTCTCATGCTTTGAGCTTGGTTCTCCTGCGGTTTACCGAAGGCTATAGCTGAACTTAACTGCTCTTAAAAATGCCATTTTGCAAAGGCATTTACAGAAGCAGCAGCAAAGCCAGATGACCTTTCAGATTGCTTGTGGTGTTTATTTCAAGGCAGAAGAAAGAGCAGTAAATACTGAGCCAGGAGAGCTCATCTCTGAAAGCCCTTTTAAGTAGACATTTTACAAGATAAAACCCAACGCAATCTGCAAGTATTACAGCAGAGAAATAAATCCAGAACTGTGTCAGTAACAGCAATACCTATGGGTCTGTTCTGGGGAATTATTTTGTCTCTGTTCATATGTATAATATAACCCTGAATGTTTGCAGGGGCCTCCTGATTAGCTGCTCCTTTTCCTCTCCACAAGGAAACAACTTTGAAAAAACCAAACTTGTAACCACACTCTAAAAACCAGATACAGTTCATGAATCAAATGCTCCTGGAAGGGTTATTAAACTCTGTGAACTGCCCTCTGTCCCCCCCCACTAACAGCAGAGATGGGCTGTGTTACCCTGAGGGAGCTGACGGACCCCAGTGGGCCCCCACCAGCACCAAACCCAGGGCGTGCCCTCCGCTGCCAGGGCCGCTCCCAGCGCACGCTGCCATCGGGCCCTCACCCTCTCGCTCAGATGTCACTCTCCCTGTCCTCACCAACATGCCCTGGGCGCGCAGGTCTTCCCTCAGAGCTGAGCCACACCGCTTCACAGCATCAGCAGCCTTTGCTCCCCACGCAGTGTGACTGTCCAGGACGCCACATGTTTTCCTCATTCCCAAGGCTGAGCTGGCAGCTTTGCGCCTCCTCCACTCGGCAGCGCGGGGCACTCCTGTGCAGCCGCGCCACGTGTGCCGTCACGGTGCCACCGTGCAGCAGCTGCTGCCTCCTGCCAACAGGTGCACGAGCAGGTTCTGCCTTGGCACGCAAGGGGAGAGTACAGGCAGCACAGGAGGGAGAAATGCCAGCAGCAGGAAGCTGCCTGCAGGTCTTCCACGATAGCCTGTGGAGCATGGGCAGCGTACTGCCATTCCGTTCAGGAGCACAGGCAACCAGCTCAAGGAGGCTGTGGTGGAGGTGGAGGTGATGGGAACCTGCCATCTGCCACATCTCAGACCCCAGTAAGAGACCCTGCTAGGACTGGTGCAGACACTGAAATGCAGACACTTAACCCCAAGCAGCTGGGACTGCACCGCCCCCAGGCAGAGTTAAAAACAGGGTTGTAGGATGCAGATTTGGCTGGGTTTACCAGGATTCTGCAGACAGCTGAGCTGGTCCAAGCAAGCAGGCACAGCAGTATCCAGAGGAAGGATGGTCCAGACTGAAAACTTAAGCTAGAATCACAAGGCTTTTCCAGGAAAGGTGTTTGTTGCACATCCTGGCAGCTTTCCAGCTCTTATGTGCATTTAGTTTTGAGCAGGTGCAGTAAGGAAGAACAAAGGCTAGACAGTCCCATTTTCAGACACATGGGATCATGACTCGATTAGCAGCAGACATTGCCCTGTAAAGCACTGGTAAAGGCACATCCAGAACCTGAATGAGGTCAGAGCCTCACACCCGACCTCAGAAATCCCTAACTTGATAACGTTATCTACAGCAGATATTCCTATCCTGTCCTGGGTCAAAGGAATCTAACCAAGGAGGGACTAAATAAATGAGAAATGCTGCCTGTTTTGAGGAAGCCCACACCATGAACTTGCGCATTACTGCACAGACATCTCACTGTTGTGTCTTTCAGTACATCGGGAGCTTGGATGTCCCCAGGCCCAACAGCCGCGTGGAGATTGTGGCAGCCATGAGAAGGATCCGGGTAAGTTCAGAAGAGCTGAGCCCCACACACGGTTAAGGGTTACACTTCCTGGAGTGACTTGGTTGCAATCTACTATTCCCTCCAGCCCTTCCTATCTGGAGCTCAAATCTCAGCACAATCAGGTTTGCAACAAGCTTCTCCAGAAATTCCCAAGGCATCTTAGCATAGGCCCATCCTGTGCTCTCAGCAAAGGGACCGGTTATCAAAACTCAGATGTAACCACCTCTTCTGTGCTGAGCAGCCATGGGGCTTCTCCTTGAACCTAAGAGATTTATTTAGCCTGTTTGGAATTTTGTGTGTGTGAAAAATAAGCTGTACACAATGTGCTCCATAAAAGCACTTGAGTTCATTGACAGTTCCAAATATATTGTGTTATATATTGAAATATCAGTGCCCTGACAGATGTGATTGATGTAAATCCTATCTGACTAGACTTTGTGGATTCTACTGCTCCTAGAATAATTTGCTGCTTTCCCCATCCTCCAATACAGTTTTACAGTTCCTGTTTCTCATCACCAAGCCTGCGCTTTTCCTGCTTTGCCCCTTTATTCTGCAGAGCAGCCTGTGAATGGTCCCCAGATTTAGCTGTGATTAGCAGGGTTGGGTGGCTTACATCTGCTTCGTGTATAACCAGTTCAAGTGCATCTCCCCCAAAAGGCAGTGCAGCTGTTGTGTCTGGCTGAAGTTTTGCAGGGGTCTTAATTCTGAAGCTGTTCATATGTCTCACATCAGCTGAAGCAAGTTTGAGAATCTTCCATTTAAAGCTTTGAAGGGATTATCCTCTTTTCCCCCTTCCCCCACAGTGTTTAACCATCTAATTTTCCTTTAGAATAGTGCTTTTTAAAGTTAGCCTGTAACTGGCTGGGGAGCTGATGTATTCATCTCCAGCCAAGCTTAGAAATGACATTCCCCTCCCTTTGCCTGCTCAGACTATTAGCACAGCTCTTGCTCAGAACACAGTGCAGCAGCAGTCTAAATTGCCTGGTTATTTATGGAACAGGTGAATATCTGTAGGAAGTAAAGGCAATAGGTGAGGACTACCAGGGCAGTTTAGGTGCTGGCATAACTATTGGCAATTTTTCACCTGAATCAATATTTATCATCAGATTCGACACTGCACTTCTGCTGATCTATGACACCCTCGTAAGAAAAAGCAAACAGTATTTTAATATCACTTAAAATAAAGTGTCACATTCTGTTTTCAGGCCTGCTATTGCCACAGTGGTACCTAGCTCAGAGCCTTGGCAGTGCAATAGCATGCTTGAGTGCCCCAAGAAACATGTAAAAAACCCATTCTGCATTCCTGGGTGCCGTCACTTAATTTTGTCACACAAGATTTTTAAAGTAGGCATCCAGTAATCTATACTGGGTTTTTAATCTTGGAAGCCCGTTCCAAAAAGGGAGGGCTTCCCTTTTCATGTGCACATTGTACAGCAGGATCTTATTCAGACACTTCCTGGCTGCTGAGCGGAAGATGCTCCTCTATTGAAGATAGTTAATTGGCACTGATCCTTAATTAGAGCATAAAGAATGAACTGGGAGGTCTTTGAAGAGAATTCTAGTGCACAGAGTACCCAACCTAGGAACTGAGGGAAGATGGGGGTTATTTATGTAGCGTTCATTTGCATGCAGAGGCCTTGTCTGTACTAGAGCTTTTTCCCATGGACTCTCAGCAGCACCAGTTACAACTGGGAGGAAACGGTGGAAGAAGCTATTGGGGGAAATGAGTATTTTGCTCCTATGTTATTGTGACTGGTAGGGCCTGTTTGCACTGCAAGAGTGAGTAAGGTCCCGCAGCCCTGCCAAGTGTTGGCAGGGGCATGTCGTGGTGAAGCTTTCATCCTTTGTGCACTCCAGTGTTCCACTGGAATTCTCCACTGGAGCGGAAGAGAAAAGTCGCGCAGTACAAGCCCCAGCACAACACTCCCCGCGCTGCTCCCCGCGCCCCGCGACACGGGAGGAGCCGTGAGCCACCCTGACGGGCCGGCCCACGGCACAGGAGGGCCCGTACTCACCGCTTCTGCCGCTCCACGAGCGAGCAGGGAGGGGGATGAGGAGTCACAGCTCTCTTTTCCAGGCTGTGTCAGAGCTGGTTACTCTAGTTACTCATCAGTAAATTGATACAAGCGCCAAAACTGCCTTGGGGGAAAAGCCTCCAGCTGCCGAGCACTCCAGGTGTCCTGAGAGTGTCATAAGGAAAGCAGCAACACCAGGTGACGAGTCTGCTCTTGGCATGTTCTGTGTTTTGTACTGGGCTCCTTTACCAGTTACACGTGAATTATACCAGGGAACCCAGGATCAGCGCAGTGGGATTCTCCATGCGTAAGCAGGGCAGTCTGCCTGCAGACTTCAGGACATCACTCCCAGAGAGCCTCAAATAACAAGTTTTAGCATTAGCCTGCTGAAATCATGACCTCCTCTTTGGCAGTAGGTATTTGAGGTGCACTCTCTTAGTAAAGCTTAAATCCGTATCCTGGGCTGAATGGATGCTTGTAGAATTGCTAGCAATACTCCATTAGTCACACGTTAGATCCCATTTCATAACAGACTGGAAAGCCTTGTCTCATCATGTTCTATGCTTCCACTGGAGAGAATGCAAATGCAATAGGTAGAACAGGGAAGCTGCTGTTCTTAGCTTTCCATTATGCAGAGCTAGACAACTTTAAGTTTGCTAATCCCTCCAGTGGATTATTAGCTGCCTACAGCTGCCATGTTGTTATTATATGATCAGAGTTCAAGCTAATCCCTATACCTCTTGCCCTGGCAGGGGAGGTGATGAAATGGGTTTGCAGCTTGGATAATATGCTGTACCCTGACAGGGCCTGCTTAGCAGAGTCCAATCCATCACACAGCTCCAAGCACCCCAGGCAGGTGTTCCCCCACCTCCCAGGGAGCAGCATCTGCTGCCTGCAGCTGCCTGAGGCCATCCAGGTCTGGGTGTCTGGCAGCTCCCGTGCTCCATCAGCATTCTGGTGGAGCTGGCTTTCTGCTGGAGTGGATTCCTCTCCAGGTATTGGAGCTTTCTGAGCACTCCAGGGAGATTATGTACAAGACCTTTCCTCCTGCACAATTCAAGTGGTAGCTAATGTGAAGATGGGTTTTGTAAAACACAAAACACTTCCTTGAGCTGCTGAGGTTGCTTGGAATATCTTAGCCTGGGACACCAGGGAATGGGTGGCTTTAAGTGCAGGGTTAACATCACCACATGTCCTGCATGCATTCCCCAGAGCCAGCACTGACCAGAGGAGATAGTCAGCTGTTCCCTTCTGGAGCACCTCTACCCTCAGTCCAGCACTTTACAGCCAGCTGAGCAGGCCTAGTGAAATGCTGCTATTTTGAGTGGTGAGTTGTACAAGGACACAGTAGGAGTAAGTGACAAAGCCTGTCATCCCCACAGACAGCCTGCTGCCAGCAATTCCCCGAGACACTCCATTTATCTACCTTTAAGGCACAGAATCAGTTTCCCTGGAATTTGCACTTAAGAATCTCTGAAGCCTACAAATTTCAGTTCTGTTTGGAAGGTTTAGCTTGGACCTAAGCAAGTATTGACACTCAGAAAGGAGCCAGATGTTGGATTATTTAATCATTCTATAGGGGAACAGCCAACTGGTGCTGTGCCCATCCAAACACCAGGATGAGCAAACAGGAGGCAGGCATCCAGACTAATGTGTCTTCTGTTACCTCCGCATTTTTGGGGCTTAATTTAATTGAGAAGCCTTTTTCCCCAGAGGCCAGTGTGCCAGAGAAACAGAAACATTTATAAAATCTCAGCACAGGATACATGAGAAATGCCTGAGCTCTCCTCGGAATGAGAACTGGGTTCTCACTTCAGCCTCCCTCTTACCCTGATCATTCTTGCTGCATCCATCTTTGAGCAGAGCCTCGGCACTTTGCAATTTCTCCACACGGTATTTGAGTGAGGAAGTGCAATCCAGCCACACTGTAAGTCAGACTGCCTGCCAAGTATCAACTGGTAGTGTTGAAGTGTGACATGACAGCAATTTAAATCAGGATGAGTAAGTTACAGTCCTACTGCGCAAACTTGCAAAGCAGAGGCAGCAGGGGCAGCTGCAGAGAACCTGCCTCTGCACTCCAGCAGCTCCCAGCCCCAGAGCCGGGCTGGCTCACACAGCACCTTGCACTTAAAGCCCTGCCAGGCTGTAAATTCCAACGGCTCAGGAGCAAATATGGATGTGATTTATCTGCTCTTCCTGCAGAAGAAGAGGAACCAGGTGGACAGCTGGCAGAGGGCAGGGAGACTGCCTTCAGCCCTCTCAGTTTAATTTATTATGCTGTGGCAGGTCTCAGAGGTAGAGATGTTTCATAGGCTGGTCCGTGAGATTGTTCTAGAACACCGGTCCCTCAGTTTTCCCAGGCAGGCAGCTTTCTCACTACAGAAGCTCACCAATAAAACTGCTGCATGGATTTCTCTGACATATTCTGCCTATAAACCCTTCCTGGGTTATTATGCTCAGAGCTATGTTTTCCTGCCAGCTTCATGTTAATCTGAGCTGGAGTTGTGATCAGAACTAAAAAAAAAAAAAAAGAGAGAAGCTAAACTCCCAGGGGATGGGTTTCTTGGTCAGTCTGTGCAGCCTCTCCCTCTATAATGAAGTTATTTGGTCAGCTGTAGCTGAGGTACAGGCTCAAACATGGAAGTGCAANTGAACTCCCAGGTGATGGGTTTCTTGGTCAGTCTGTGCAGCCTCTCCCTCTATAATGAAGTTATTTGGTCAGCTGTAGCTGAGGCACAGGCTCAAACATGGAAGTGCAAACTGCTGGAGCACTTGCCCTGGGGTACAGACCTCTGTAGCTGCACGCCAGGAGCTGTTGTTGGATGGGAGTTTGTTCTGCTGCAGTGCCTGAAGGGTTTTCCCTTTCAGCCTCTTTGGAAGAGCATCCAAGTGCTCAGCTAATGATAGCCCTGGGCTGTGACAGACAGCAATCATAGTATCTTAAAATATTTCAGCAGCCTCAGACTGCTGGGGTGGACCTTTCTTTAGTTCTCAGAACATCATGCACCTTCCTTTCATTTACAGGAAGGTGCAGGAGAAACAGATGACAGTTCTGACAAGGTTAGAGTGTGAAACACAAGCATCTCTCCCTCCTTCTCCCCCACACTCAGAAGACTATGTATTCACCCCAGAGTATGCTCCAAGAGAGCATCTTTTCCTAGGATACCTTCCCTGTGTCTCTGGAGAACCATGCAAGGGCTGTTTACCCTGCTGAGTGTTAGACACAGCCTATGGCCTCCAGGAGAGAGCCAAACCAATAACATAAGCATGTAGAAACTTGCTCTGGCACCTTCTGCAGAATGTCTGGAGTCAGTTCTGACTCTTCTCGAGAGCAGAGGTCTCAGAAAGGCTCCTGCAGCTTCACACAGGCAGTACGTCATCAGCCCACAGGACTGCTCAGCTCCAGGTCCCAGAAACACCAGTTACTCTCAGGGTCCCATCCATGAGACCAGACATCTGAACCAGTTTAAGGTTTCTACCACACAAGATTAAGCTAATTGGGTTTACCTTTCCAGGCCCTAGCAAAATACAGCAAGTGTTTTCAGGATAGTAATTAAATGTTAATTGCAGCTAAGTTTAGCCCTAATGCCTCATTAGTTTGTTTTTCTCTGTTTGTTGCAGCTATAGCAGAGTCTCCTGCACAGGGATGGGGATCAGGCTGGGCTTCCCAGGAGGCAGGAGTCCCACCATGTGCTCTGAGGGTCCTACCTGAGCCTTGCCAGAAAGCTCTTACCAGCTCCTACCCAGGGCAGGCAGCCCTGAAACCCCCACATTCAGTGCACTGCTCTGCTGAAAAGCATTTTACTGTTCCACGCTGCAGATGGCCCCAGGTGTGGTTCCCACAGTCTGTTTCCTGGTGTTTAGGGAGGTAAGGGCCCTGACAGGCATGCCACCTCACCGTAAGGGATTACAGGTCTTACCTGTGTGCAGCACCGGATGCTGAAGGAGTTGAGCCCTCTGGCAGAAGCTCTGGCAAGAATCCATTTCTCCAGGCAAAACAAGTGGCTTCAGCTTGAGACTGCAGGAGCTGCAACCTCCCAGGCACTGCTCCTCACCCTGCTCCCATCCTGCCTCCAGGCAGGGCTTCCTGCCCTGCCCCTGAGTTCTGCAGCCTCTCCCCCTTCCCAGTCTGCCCTGCAGCACCAGTTAGCCAAAACACCGGGTGGGACTGGATCTCCCTGAGATCCCTCACTGCGAAGGCCCAAGGAAGGGAAAGGCTGCGTTGGGAAGGGTGGGTCATGCAGGGGCAGCTCCTTAGGCCTCTCCCCCCGTGTTCTCTGGGCCACAGTCACCTTGACAGGCTCTGGTGTGCTCCATGCACCTGCTGCTTTCCTAGCTTTACAAAAGATATCATTCAAAATGTGGAAGCTGGCTTTCTAGAAGTATTGAGTCTGCCATGGCTCAGACAAGCCCAAGGTTGTTTTACCCATTTTCTGCTGTTCATATTGTCTTAAAACAAAGGGAAGAAGCTCCTAATGAGCTATTTCTGCAGTGGCATCATGCACAGTGTTTCCAGGCAGCATTGTGTGACTGTAGTGGAGAACTGACTATGCTCTGCTTGTACATCTTGAGTGGGAGGAGAGGAAAAAACACCTCTGAGATTACACAAGAATCCAACCTTCTGCTCACTGCTTGGGGGGTCTCAGTGTGCCATAGAGCTGCCCCACTGACTTAGAAACTCCTGCAGGTTTCCACCCTGCTCATCTCCAAACCTAAATCACCTCTGGAGTTCTTGCCACAGAATAATTAGTTACCTTCTGTCACTTAACCTCTGAGCTGAAACGAGTGGGGACTGGTCAAGCTGTGAATATGGGCCACTGTGCCAGAAGACAGCTCAGGGCTTTTTCAGTAGCCACATGCTTTGACCCAGTTTTTGAGGAGTGGCCGGTGACTAGAGATGCTTCAGTTCTTCCACCCCGTTCAGAGTGCGCGGTGCAGGATTGAGAACAGATGGGTGGAGGGATCAGTCAGTGAAATGTGTCATCTCCAGGCAACGGCGACCTTTAGTGCCTTCCTCGGAGTGCTCATAACTCCATGGCTTCTCCAGCGGGGGGTGGAACCAGTCAGGCACATTAATTCTGTTTTGCATAAGAGTCATGGTGGATTGGAGTTTAGTTGAAGGCTAATAAAAGCAGCATTTAAATGGATAAGGGCTAAATTAAAATGTTAGTGCTAAATAGAACAAGACAGAGCTTTTTGTCTGATGCTGAATCTTGGCGATGAAGCAGGTACCTTTTAATTGTAAAATAAAGTGGCTTTAACAGTATTATCATTATATTACTGAAGCGTTTAATTTCACTAGCTAAAATATCACTGTATGAGATCTCTGCAAAGCTTTTATCTAGTTTTAAATAAAGAGGCTTTTTCACCAATTATGTTACTGGTTGTAGAGTATTACAGAGATGAAATATAATGGCTTTCAAATTACATTCTGGTGAAGAACACTCAGCCACAACTCAAAGCTGCTTCTTTGTTGGTGCCTGAAAAAATGTAATTGAGAAGGTAACCAGAGTGTAGAGAGCACATTGGATTGGCTCGGTAACAAGGAGCTGCCTAAATCTGAGTGACAGCTGCAGGGGCACAGAGCTGGGGCTGCCCATGGGGTGGGGCAGAGACCCTCCCTGTGCAGCTAATACAAGTGGATTTCCACCAGAGCAGGGTGATGTGTTTCGGGAACAAAACAGAAGAGCCCGTGAAGATATAAACACTTAAATCTGTCCCATGGGTCTCTCCCTGTGCAGAGAAAAATCTGAAAAAATAAATTAGCCTGTGGCTACATTGTAACCTCATGCTTTGACCGAGCCTTTCTGGTTCTCAGGTTGAATCTGTTCTGGACACAGGAGGAAGGCCAGACCCAGTGCACAACAGCGGGTGCCCCTGTAGATGTTGTCTTGACTTTGTCACATGCAAGGGCCCTTTGTACTTTATTGATCAGTGTTCTGAGGAGAGGGACCCTGAGGGACTGTGGCCACAAAGCCAAATGCAGCCCAGTAAAATAAGATTTGCTAACAAAAGCTTGGTTCTACGCTTGCTTTCTTCAGTTTGCTTTTGCTCTGTATTAAATGAGGCCTGAAGGCAAACAGAATCCATATTACTTTGCATAGTACTTTGACAAGCTACTTCATGTTTTGACCAAATAACTGTGAAAAATCCACAGCATAAAAATCTTGAATGGGTCCCTGGAGGGAAGGATGCTTTGATGAGGGAGCAGGGATTTTTTTAAGGCATTATGGAATGGTTTTCTTTTTTTCCTGCAGCAGTGATTAGACATTCTTTAAATGCCCTTTCCTTGGACCAGATGGGTTATTTGGACTAATTGGCAGCCGCCTGACAGCTTTCAGGACACCTGAGTCACTTCCACTTCCTCCATCCTTCTGTCACTGCTGCTGCAGAGATCCTGCCTGGGTGGGTCTGCTGAGGGCAGGATGTGGCCCTGTGCACTGCAGGGAGCGTCCCGGGTCAGGGCCCTGAATCGCCCTGTTCCCTGCACAGCCGGGCCCGATGTACTCCCAGGAATCCCACCAAACCCTCTGAGCTCCAGGGTTTTCTTCCTAAAAATCAAATTCTTTTTGTCAGGTGAAGAAGAGCAGAGGGACGTGTTCAGGCCAGGTGCAGTGTGGTGGAGGATGAGGCAGTCACAGCTGCTGCAGGAGAGTGTGAGGCACACGGGCACTCCTCAGGCCCAAATGCCACCTGCTACCTGTGGAGCGTCCTTTGCCTACTGCAGAGCCACACAGAGCTCATGGAGCACTAAAGGTTCAGTGATCCCACACCATCATGGACCCGCTCAGTCCTGCTGTTAATGATTACAGGGCATAAACTTCCATCCCAGGCACATTTTCCTATTTTCACGTTGTTGCCCCCCAGGGCAGTGCTGGTCTCCTGCTTGTCTCGCTTCCTTGCATCCCAGCTGGTGGCAGGAGCTGTGAGCTGGGGCAGGGAACACGGTTTGGGGTTAATCACTGACCTGTGTGTGAGCAGTCCAGGATGCATTGATGTCCACAGCTTCACACCTCGCTGCTGACACCACTGCAGGCCTGGGGACACGGGGAACAGCGCTGGGGAGAGAGAGGGGCCTGTGAAGTTCTGGTACAGTTTTGGTGACAAGACCTCAGTGACAATAAATACTGAGAGCATAAAACCCTCTTTTTCCATAATATCCATATCTAAACCCAGGCTTTTCTCTCATCATGATTCACTAATGTCAGTAGCTCCCCTGAGGCTAATAGAGTCCTTGAACTGCTTAATATTCTGGAGTTTTGGAAATGACACAATTAGACTTGAATTTTCTTTCTCTTACAGTAGCAGTCTTGTTTCCAAATTTGAGTGAAGTTTCATGGACAATTTGAGTAGAACCCAGAGACTCTCCTTTAAATTTGGAACTGCAGTTTTATTAGCACTCAATAATTTCTAAGCAAGACCCACTTGGAGAGAAGTGGTGTGTGGAGCTGTGCCGTGCCTGGCTCTGCTCAGGGCTGCACGTCTGGGTAATACTTAGGGCAGCCTGGCAGGAGAGGGGTGAGCTCCCTCCTGTCTTCACTTCTGCTATTCCAGGAATGCACATGACACAAGAGCTCGTGGGCAGATTGCAAAAGACATTTGTGCCCCACGTGTTGTTCAGGACAACCAAGGATAACCAAGATTCAGGATAACCAAGGTTCTGATGTCAGTGGGAATTAGGAATTGTGTGCTTTAGAAAACCCCTCTTAGCAGTTGCATCTGAGCATTGGGCCTGGCTGCTGATTTTCCTAAGGAAGCAGGATCTTTCAGTACTGCACGCCAAGTCTTTACTAACAGCCCTTACACACCCGGCCCTGTGGCCCTGTGGTGCCTGACCCCGTTCAAGCTCAATGGCCCGTTCCTGCCTGGAATTGCTGCACTGTTGCTGCTCACAGATGGAAGCACATTCTTTCAGTGCAGCACCTGGAGGTCGACTATAAGTCACTGGGTTTTCTGTGAGAAATGTTTTCTCAAGTGGAACTACTGGAGATCGATAGTATTAATAGCTACACAGAAAAAGTCTCCTTGCCTGGCAATAAAGCAGATTATTTGAGTCCCTGAGTGTCTCAAACCAGTACATAGCAAGGCTGTTTCATGGGAGTTGCTGGCACTGAGGTGTAGAAAGGTTCAGCTGCACACCCAGGGCTTCAGCTCACAAAGAGCTCTTTGCCCTGAAGGAGTACGAAGATGGATTGCACCTAGCAAAGGAGCCCTGAAGCCTGCCCTGCACACAGCAGCACACTCAGCATCCCCCCATTGTCATTCTGGTCTAGTTTGTAATCAAGTGCTGGTTCTGAATGCAAATGGAGATCAAGTCTTCGTTCTAGCTTAGATTCTGCTTGCTTAAAGATAAAGGTGCCAAGTCCAGCTTCCTGACTCTGCTGTGGATATGCAAAGGAAATGCTAATTTCCCTAGTAGGTAGCTAGGAGAAACGGCAAGACACGGAGCTGGAGGACAGCACCTCCAAGATGAATATGGGGTGTGATAGCAAGTCTGGAAGCCAGGAGATGTTCCCTCCCTGCAGCATTTACACAGAGCACGTGTTAGTCATGCAGATGTAGCTTCTCCAGACTCTCAACAGCAAACTAGATTGCTCCTTCTCCTTTGGTTAGGTACCCACCCTGCAAGGACATGCTGAGGATCCTCTCCCCCGCGCCCTGAGGTCACCGAGGCTTTCAGGAGGAGGCTGCAGAGCAGCGCAGTGCTGCAAATGGAGAACCCCAGCAGGTCACACCTGGCCCTATTGGGAACCAGGGCTGGGTTGACTTGGTTATCAGGTTGAACACGCAGGCACTTCTCTGCCTCTTTGTCTGAACCTCCCCTGCCTGCCCCGGGCCTCAGCAGCACCCACATTCCCTCTCCATCCCTGCACTCAGAGCGTGGCTCCCAGCCTGCTCTGGCTGCCTCCGCCTCCGGATTGCCATCCCCCTTCCCTTGGACTACCTGCACTAAAATAGCATCCTTACATAAACACAAAGTGTTGCATTATTTAGAGGCCTAAAATCCCAGCACCTGCCTTTGTCAGAGCCTCAGCATGGCAGTGGGATTAGGTTTTCTCCCCATCTCTGTGCTGTGCCAGGACCCTCATTAAGCCCCTGGGCCCTGCCTGGCTCCCATGGCCACAAACTGCTCGTGGGCTGAACAATGCTCTGCTCTCCCGAAGAACAGCATCACAAACACACCTCTGAAAAGCCACAGAACAAAACTGGCTTTTTATTGTCTCTCCAAACAAGTAATAAACACCAACTTGCAGAGACAGAGCAAAGCAGCCCTGTTAATCACCCCTGCTCCATCTGCCCCTCCTGCTTCTGAGGACACCAGCTCCTCTTTTCCCTCTCTGCACAGCCTAGCCAAAATACCAGGAAGTGAGCCAGGAGCATCTCCCCTGCCATGGCCTGTCAGGCTCCTGGAGAGAGGTGGGTAGGGATTGAAAATACAACAGGAATTTTGGAGCAGGCAGCAGAAATCTGCAGTTGCCTCCTGCTCCTGTCTGTACAAGCAGTATCTGGTGGCCTGGCCCTGCCAGCGAGGTGCTGGGTAGCTGTCACTTGGCAGGGCTCTCTGTAACCAGAACAACTGAATGAATGAAGTAGAAAATGAATATCCTTGCTTTGTGAGTGAGAAACAGACATAGAAAATACTCTGTTACCTTCCCACAGCCATGCAGGGGGTCTGGGGGTTTTTCATGGAGCTCTGAGCTTGCTGCAGAGTCCTGGCTCCTGCTCTTTAGAGCTTTGTTGTGTGAACATTGATGGACAAGGTTTAAAGCAATCCAATCTCCTAACTTGCCTCTTGTCCTACATACCAGACTGGAGGGCAACTAGGATATGAAACGTGCACTAAACCAGGCCCTCTGCAGGGCCTTGTGACACAGATGTTTGTAGGCAAATATGGAAGTACTTGAAGATATTGCAGTGTATAATTGCAGTTTCACTTCTCAGGGTTATTTCAGGTGAATCTGACCTGCTTCTAATGAAATTAGCACTTTTTATCTGCAGTAACCTAGCAGCTTCCTCAGGTAGGGACATTTTCCCACTCCTGTGCACTCACTGCCTGGTACATGGACTCCGTTGGGGTGGGGTCCCAAGACACTACTTCATTACTGACGCTAATTAATCATCCAAGGCACTGCGGATGGAAAAGGTAATTTGTTTTCTCCTGCAAAGTGAATAGAGGTAAGGAAGAAAATAAAACCCAGCTTCCCCATGAGCTGGGCTTGGCCTGCCCTGGCAAGACAAGGACTGAAGGGCCGTGTGTGGGAAAGCTCCCTATTAAACCTGGGGACGGCGGGGAGCTCCTGGAAGTGACAGACACACAATGGTGCTTTTGTCAGAGAGGCACCGAAGGCCAGATGATGTCACCTTGTGCTGGGCTGTGAGGCTGCTTGTGCCTCTCAGGATGGAGCTCAGCAGTGTTGCACTATCTCTTCCACAGGGAGGAGGCAATGAAAAGGCTGCTTTTGTCCCACTCTTTTTTAAAAGCAGGCAAAGAAGCTTTGTTCTAGGACAGTCTGTGGGTTTTCCGAGGTGGAAAAGACTAATTAAAGAGCCACTGCTAGGCCTGGGCTCCCCACCAGCTCCCATCACCTGCAGGAGCCCTACTCACCCCCGTGGGTGCTTTTTCCTCCACATCCTTTTGACTGGCGCAGAGAAATATCTGAACTCCAGCCACATGCTTTGCCATGTCACCTTGAGGTGCGAAGATCGAGTTATCCTTAAGGGCTGTCTGAGACTTCAGCAGTCTGGGACCTCCCAAGGATAAGATCTGTTGAAAATGAGGAGAAGGGGGATGAAGAGGAAGACCTGTGTTACCGTGCCCATCAGAATGCTTTGAAGCAGGATTCCTCAGGTGTCAAAGGAGACCTGAACAAAATGCAGCTCTTTCCCTTCCTCCCCTTACCTGATCAGCCTCCAGCTGCTGCAGCCAGGGCAGCATCCTCCTCACAGCCCCTGCCCCAGCTGGCCACCAGTCATCCTTTCAGATGGACTGGGGCCACATTTCTTTGCTGCCCTTCCAGGGACTCCCAGAAACCCAGCAGGGCCATGATATCTCCTCAGCCCCTTCATCTCAGCGCTTGGGAAGAGGTCTGCGGCATCTACAGAGAGTTTGTTGGATGGTGGAAGGAGCTCATTTAAATGAGAAAAAAAGACTTTGAGTATGTTGCCAGCATTCTCCTTGCCTATTGTACTCCCTCTTCGGTTTCTGCTTTCCAGTGAACAGTTTTATGTTTCCAAGGATCATAAATTCTCATTTTTCCACTGGGCAGGAGGTGCACTCCTGGTCTCCACTGCTTCCTGCGTCGCTTTTGTGTCCGTGTTGCCCAGCTACTGCAGCACAGCCCCAGACTATGCCCGGCCGCATTCACACCAGCCACGGCCCCGGGAGCGTGTGCTCCCGGCGGGCACGGGGGTCACAGGATTCAGACAGGCACACGCTTCCCAAGGGGGACAAAGGGGAGGCCAGAACCCAGCGGTTTCCAGACAGAGCCACAGGGAGGGGAGGGCTGCACTGACCGGGGCCGGCAGTGACCTCAGGAAGGTGGGATGTGATGCTAAAGGGGGGATGGGAGGCTGGACAGCAGCCTGTGGTCCAGAGGGTGTGGGAAGTGACACTGCTGGTTTGTCAGCTCCAGGGCAGCACGCAGCGCTCAGCTAAGCCTCACTGGCTGGGAGAAGAACTCTGGAGTATTCCGTAGCATCAGTTCCAAGGGCAGCACTCCAAGCATGGGTAGTTCAAACAGCAGCCAAGATAACACCCTGTCCTCACCCCATGTGGGTCAGTTGGTTTGAAATTAATTACATTCCTGAGCTGCAAAGACTTGGATTCATCATGGCTTTAATTCCTAAAATGGGACTTTTATAGTACCGGGGGAAGGGAAAGGGAAAGGGAAAGGGAAAGGGAAAGGGAGCTTCCTATCCTGCTGGGATGTGGCAGCAGGCCAGGGGGAGCAGGGACTGGGGGTCCTGCTGGGGTGGCGCTGCCCGGAGCCGGTCAGTCGGGGGGCAAAGCCCAGCTCCTTCCCACCTCCTCATTGCCATGCTCCCTGTGTCCGCTGGCAGGCGAGGCTGGGGAAGGGGCTGGGACAGGTTATTGTTGGGGGTTGTTTATGGACACATAGATCCTGCAGCCTGCCAGACTGGGATGGGATGAGGGGAGGCTGAGGGGAGGCCAGGGCAGGACAGCAGGCTGAGGGCTGGCTGGGGAATTTACGGCCACAGGAAGAAGTCATCAGTTTCCAAGCCTGTGGCATCTTCCTATGGGCATACAAATAAGTACATACCCAGCTGTGACTGCGGGCACTGAAACACTCCTGTTTCAAAAACCTGCAGAGCCTCTGCTTTGATTTTCCTTAATACAACTTAAAACACCATTTGAACCGTGGCCAGGAGCATGTTCCGGCCTTGCTGCTCCTTGTTAATGAAGAAGATGCATTTTTTGGAAGCAGAGACTGCCTCCAAGACCTGCAAACTCTCTATTTTATGACAGTTCTCATTTGCATAATGAAGGCCCTGATACCTTCAGTAATTAATCACATTAAGAATTGCTTCCTTGAATAACTCTATTCCTGCAGGTTGTTCCTAGTGCTGGAAACTGCACATGATTTCCAATGTGCATTAGCCCAAGTTTCATCAGCAGATGGAAGCTGGTAACTGCATGTGTAATTTATATCTGCTTGGGTGGAATTATCCAATGAAATATGCATCACACAGCACCATTAACATTTCTAGTCATACAGTCTTTAGCTCGTGGGTAAGTTAACATTACATGCCAGCAGTGTGTGGGACCGTATGAAAGGCAAAGACTTGAACACAGGGATTTAAGAGCAGAAGTGGAAAGTATTCCAGGTCAAACACAGCAGATACAGAATTAATGATGCTGCTGAAATAAATGAGATTAATTATCCTTTTCTGACCTGCATTTTTTTATAAAATGTCCCGTCTTGTTTCCGTAGTTAACAAAGCTGCCAGGCTGCTGAATCGCCACTTGTAAGGGCAACTCCAGATCCGTTAGCATCCAGAAAGCTTTTCCCCGTAGGACAGCACAAACAACAGGAGAATAAAGATTGAATCGTGGAAGGCAGCAGAGAGAAATGTTGCTGAGTTTGGACTTGTCGGTAACCTTGACAAATCTGGGGGAAAAAAATCCCATCAATTCAATAGTAAGAAGAAAATCAGTGACTAGACTGTGCTGTGACAGCAGTGACAGGTCAGCCTGGAGCCTTGTGCTGGGTTGGAGGTTGGCTTCTGCATGGACATTTCTATAGGAGAAGGTCAGCTGTCTCGGAGTGCCTTCTTCCATGTGCTTTCCTGTCCTTATATAAATCATGGGTCATTAAAATACTGATTCCTGCTTGATAGGAAGCAATTAAATGACTAAGGCTGTGTTCCATCTGCCTCTTCGGTGGAGAGATGCAGAGTCCAAGCCGAGCTGGTGCGATGTGAGCGTGGGGCTCTGGCCAGCCCCGCTCTTGGGGCACGGTGCTCTCACCCAGCTGATGTTCCTGCTTCCTGTGCTGGGACACGGGACATTCTGCAGCTTCTGCTGCTTGAGGGGTTTTATCCTTTAGAAAAGATTGAGGGACCAATGAGTTTTAACTGTTTTCAGGCCAAGCTGGTTCTGGCCATGGCCTGCCCCCAGCACCTTTGCTGTGGGGAGCGTGCCTTGGCCGTGTGCTCCAACAAGGATGCAGCAGTGGCCACAGGCTCCATGGAGAGACAAGGTCCAGCAAACTCACTGAGGCCACTGTGGCCACATCCAGCTCACGGTGCTGCACAGCTCTGCCTGGAGCTGAAGCCCTGTGCATGTCCTGGAGCCAGGCTGGGGTGGTACTGTGTGAGAGCTGGCTGGAGTTCCCTGGGTGTAGAGTCTTGCCATCACTCCTGGCATCACCCACAGATTCGCTGCCGCTGTTCCCAATTGTTCCTTTCTGTCCAAGAGAGAAAGAAAAAGCATCTCTGCAAAATCCAGGCTTGGACTTTGCTTAAAGCCTTTGAGTAAAGAGCCTTGTTTGAATGTAATTGCACCCCTGTTGCTACAATGGGAAAATACACTGTATTGCTCTTTCTTGGAAAGCTCAGCTAGTATTTTCCCAGCCATTTGTGTATAAAGAAAGATAAACAGCTCTTTAGCGGGCAGAACAGTCTATCCCGGGTTTATTGACATTCATGGAGCAGACAAGGACAAACAGTTTGGTGAGCACAGGGAAGGGGGAGGGCTGGGGAAACTGGGCGTGAGGGGTGGAGGGTGGAGAAGCCCTCTCAGGTTCTGAGCCTGGCGAGTCCATCTGCCCGGCCCCAGATCCACTGCTGCTTGCCCGTGGGCCCCCTGGCAGCCTGCAGGATGCACTCAGCGCCTCACCCTTCCTCTCACTCCTCCCCATAAATAAAAAACGTGTATAGCAAATTTAGTTCCAGCTTCACACGCAATAGCACTATAGATAGATTTTTAAAGAGCTTGTCTGAAAGTAATAATTCATGGGGAGATCAAAAGGTTGTGGTTTAATCCGGGGTCTGTCTGATACCATAAACCTTGCAGAGTGCTAAGAATTCAATGAGCAGCATCAAAAGCCTGATAAACATGAAAGCCACCCAATTTTCTGTCTGTAAGGCTTACAATGGGTGCTGAGGAGCAGGGAAGATTTGTATCTTCTCTGCAGAGACTGGGTGACAGAGCCACACACAGTCCTCCAACTTCAGCATCCCAAAAGACATGCCTGGGCTCCATTAACATCTCAAGCGCTCCCTGCACCTCCATGACTGTATAAAGAAATCAGAGTTTTAATTAGATGTCTAATTACATGGCCTAGGTAGATTTCAGGCTGCTTGGCGTTGCCTTTTCCTGCACATCCATGAATCAGAGTCTGCACTGATTCACCAAAGCAACGTGACAAAGGGGTGGATTTCAGACAGGGACTGCAAAAAATATGGAGTATCAAAATGCTGTATTTGGAAGCTGAAAATGCTGCTTAAAATGGGGGCAGGAAGGATGAGTGCTGTAAACAAAGGTCTCCAGAGTAGAAGGGCTCTGCCATGCTTCTAACTGTCAGCTAAAGCAACATTTAAAAGCCAGTGTTTAATTTTTAACACAAATGGAGGTGAGCACAGGCAGCAGACACCTGCAGGGTTTTTCTCCAGAGATCCTGATCCCACAGAGGTTAATGTGATTATGCAAATGACTGAGGTATAATTGCGTTACTGCCGCCCATCTGGCCCTCCCTGCAGCTCCTGAGTGATTTTATATTCCCTGTGCACTGCAGTGCTGACACACAAGGGCACCAGAGATGTCCCTGTTTGCTGTTTGCTGCAGGTGCCACCTCCCCATCACACCTTTGGAGCAGTCCTGCTGGACCAGGCATGGCCAATGCATCGGGAAAGCTCTTCCCAGATCCAAATTAACAGTCTGGATGTAGCCCAGAGGATTGAGCTCCACTATCCTCTCCCAAGGGATGCTCCTGACAAAGCCAGGATCCTGCCTGGCATCCCAGCTACTGCAGCAAGTCCTTCCCAATATGTTTTTTCTCATCAGAATAAAACAAATTCCCGCCTCCCTCAGCAGCTGGGATTAAACCAAAACCTGACATTTTCATGTCAGACGCTGACTACCAGCCACTGTCCCAGGTACTCCCAGTACTCTCTTAAACTTGGGTTTTCTTCCTACCAGTATGAATTCAAAGCCAAGAACATTAAGAAGAAGAAGGTGAGCATCATCGTGTCCGTGGATGGGGTGAAGGTGATCCTGCGCAAGAAGCAGAAGGTGAGGCTGCTCCAGCCCAGGGTGCTGCTGCTGCTGCTTAGGATAGTCACACTTCTAACCAAAACTGGCCTTTTCTTAAAAAGCACCCAGAATTTTCAAAAGAAAATACTCCATTCATTTCCATCCAATTAATAACAAAACCTTGCTGGAAAGAGAGTGGGACTATTACACTGCGGGAAGAGGATTTTTTTTCCTATCAAAAAAACCTATCTCTCAGGAGATGCTGGTTCTTTTTCTTCCTAATACCAGAAAGCTTTTTTCCGTGCTGCCTGGTCTGAGCACCTCTCAGCTCTGCCCAACTGTCCTTTCCACCGAGTCACTGAATCCAGATCTCCTAAGCCCCAGCTCCAAGCCTTCTCCAAAACATGTAACCCTTCTGCATATTTGATGTTACAAATTAATCTTAGAGACCATTTTCAGCCCTGAAGGCTGTGATCAGATATGATAAATGATCAAAAAAAATCTATTTTTATCTGAGATACTGTTGAAACAGCCATGGCTCATCTAGTCACACTGCAGCCTGGATTTGGCTTGGGACAAAAGCACTGTTCTCTGTTTCCTACCCTTCAGTTTGGTGGAGTTTCACTTTCACCTGATTTACTGTAATTTTTGTCTCTGCTTACAGAGAAAGGAGTGGACCTGGGATGAGAGCAAGATGGTGGTGATGCACGATCCCGTGTACAGGTACATGGCAGGGATGCAACCAGTGAGGGCCAGTCAGCCCTGGGCAATCTGTGCCCTTCCTCCCACCTGCTGAGACATCTCCACCAAGGCTTTCCAAAGGACCATCTAAAATGAACAAGGGTACAAAGTTACTGCTGATGGAAAACCCTTTTCATACATTTTTGAGAGCGAGATGGACTGATCTCGCTTTGAAGCTGGCTCTGCTTTGAACAGGGTTAGACTGGGTGACCCTGGAGATGCTTCAACCTGGATTACTCTCTGATTCTGCCTCTGAAGACAGGCTTCCCATGGTTTTCCTTCAGAGCATGGCTCTCCCTGTGCTTCTGAAGCAGGGCCTTACTTTGAGGTGTAAGTGGTCACAGGGAATTAACCCTTACAGATGTGGCAAGAAAGCACTGACTTCCCATAGCACCTTCCATGCGATATTGAGGTATTCCAGAGACCACAAGCCCCACCCAGAGGTTTGCACTGAGTGTAAACCTGGTGCCTCAGGAGCCGCTGAGGAAGGGAAGCAACCCCAGCGATGGTGCATGGCCTGAGGACAGGTTAAGAGCACAGGGTGCTCCAGGCTGTTGGATCTGCAAAGTGAGAAATTGTACCACAAGCATGCACCCCACAGCCCCAAGAACTGGGATCCCCAGCACTGGTTTTTGGGCTCAGAGCCGTTAGTGAGGAGATAAGGAACAGAGGATGTGCTGATGCATCATCTGAGCCCGCTTCTCACCTCTGGCTTTCTTTAAAGATTACTACAAGATGTTGTGCATTGGCAATAACGGCTCTAATTGCAAGTTCGACACCCAAAAAATTCCAGTGACAGGAAAGAGCAGAAGGGAAAAAAAACATTTCAAGAATCCCTTTGGTTTCTTCTCTATTCAGAGCTAAACTCACTTGTCACATTTTCACCCAATTAAATCAAGCACATATAAAAATCTTCAAAATGGTTTTGCAGCACGAGGAGGAGAGTTAGCCTGAGCAGGAGAGAGAGGAATCCTCCGAGTGCAGTCAGCATCCCTGGGAGAGGCTTTTGTGCTGTGCCACCTGCCCACTGCTGAGGAGGGACCCTCTGGGTCGCCGGGGTGGCTGCCCCGAGGGGCAGGACAGTCACCACCATGCAGGCGGTTCTGCCACACTGCAGCCTGGGCAGGGGTTAATTGCTGTGGCTAAAAATAGCCACTCACTCTCCAAGACTATCGATTTTTTCGCTTTCCCACAGCATCTTTAAAAAGCTTTTGCCTACTTCAGAAAGCAGAAGGTTTTCCATCAAGCCTGAAACGTTCTCTAAATCCATCGCCTCCTGCCCCGAAAATTGCAGGAGGGGCCATGCACCAGCACTGCCTCGTTCCTCCAATCCTGGGGGCTGCAAACCAGCCCGTCCTGGGGACACACAGGAGCAGAGGTGGTCTGGAGGGCAGAAACTCCTCTGGCTGTTTAATTCCCTTTGTCTCTCTCCTACCTAGAATTTTCTACGTCTCTCATGACTCTCAAGACCTGAAAATATTTAGTTACATCGCAAGGGATGGCGCAAACAACTCCTTCAGGTGCAACGTCTTCAAATCCAAGAAGAAGGTAGGATGCTCCTGGGGATACTCCCACATAACTGCTGGGGCAGAGGGTGCGGATCCCTGGGGGGCAGCCGAGGCAGCATCGGTGCTGGGCATCCCCAAAACCAGCGTGCCTGGTGCTCGTCCCTTCCTGCCCAGCCTGGGCTGCGGGCATTCCACACAGGGATAGGGGTACCCAGACCCAGCGTGGAGAACCAGGGGTCACTGCTGGAGCACCCAGCACAGGGATGAGGCGCGGCAGGCCGGGGTGGGAGGCAGGGAAGGCTCGCGGTTCCCCCGGGCGCGGTGGCGGTGGCAGCGGTGGCAGCACGGCTGAGCAGCGCGGGTCGCTCCGCAGAGCCAGGCCATGCGCGTGGTGCGCACGGTGGGACAGGCCTTCGAGGTGTGCCACAAGCTGAGCCTGCAGCACGCCCTGCAGAACGCCGACGGGCAGGCCGACGGCGCCAGCGACAAATCGGCCGAGGAGCAGCCGCTGGAAGGTGACTCGCGGCTCCCGAGAGCCTGGGCACAGCCCTCCCTGAGGCAGTGGGGTGGGGACACTCGAGGTGGCACGTCCTGTAGTGACAGCCAGAGGTTTGGGCCCCTTCAGATGGGGAGCACGGGGAATCTGCCCTGCCTGCCCACTCCCACTGAGTACTGGGGAGGGGGAGGCTGAGCCCCCTCATCCCGCAAGCTGAGGGTCTGCAGCCCCTCAGCCAACCCGTTCCCTCCCTCCTGCCCCTTCACAGCATGCTGAGACTTGGAGCAAGTCCTGGCCATTGTCCCTGAGCTTCCCCCAGCTCCCAGCCCTGCGTGGGGCCCTGGCTCTTCCTGCAGTCCTGCACAGGGAAGGGAGGCTCAGATTCATGTGTCCGTCTTGTTTGAAGTTCACCAGATAAAGGGCTCCAAGATCACGGATGTGGACGAGGTTGGCATCGATACTGGTGGCATCTGTGTGCCCGAGAGGGGACCCAGAGAGCTGCCAGGTGCCAGGGGGGACCTCAGCATGCTGAAACCTGGGCAAGCCTCAAAGGAAAAGAATGGCCAGGTAACGGGGCCTGGGCTGGAGGACGGTTCATGTGCTCTGCTGCTGCTGAGGACCCTCTGCTCAGGGTCACTGTATCATGGCTTGATTTGAAGGTGCACTCATGGAGACCCCATTGCAGCCCTCCCTCCTGGCTCCCTACTCAGGACAGGCTGTTCAGCTCCCAGTTTACCTGCAGCAAGGCTGTGTCCAGTGCTGGCTGGGGGTTGAGGCAAGAAGCAGGGGTGGGGGCTGCGGCGCATGGCTGAGCAGGCTTCAAACACCACCTGGGGTGGATTTCCATGCCCTCAGCGCTGCTCTGCAGCGGTTGCTTGCTCGACTGCCCTGGCAGCGATGCCTGACTCCCCTCGTGCTCCAGGCCCAGGCAGCAATGTCCCAAGGAGGCCCAGCCCTGGCAGCGCAGGCACCCGAGGCACATTCAGCTTGAGCAGCAGTTTCACCTTAATGAATGGGTGCTCCACAGAGCTCTGGGAGCACTTCCCGGAGGCCTGAATGGCATCGCTTCAGCTCACACAACAGTAATGCTCGCAGGGCCTGGCTGGAAACAGCTGCAGTCACACGCACTCCATGGGATTCGTTTGCGTGCCTGGGAAGGCCGGGCCTTCCTGTGCATTCCTTCTGGCGCTGCCCAAGCAGGGGAGGGCAGGGGCCGGAAGGGCAGTGGCCACAGGCACTGGCAAATGCTCCAAGCACCAGGATACCGCCCAGCCTGGGCAGCCACAGCATGGAAGGTGGTGGAGTGTTTGGGCCACTCCCTGCTGTCTCCTCCTTGGGAGACGTGGGGACCTGCCCTCCCCAGACACAGCCAAGGCAGCCCTGCCAGCTCTCTGGGAGGAGTCTCTCTGAAACACTGTCCTGGGGATCCCACCGATGTGCAGAGCTGACGCTGAGCCCAGGGGCTGCCCCTCGACATCCCCCTCAGTACCTGGAGCACGGGGGCTCCTCTGCTGCTCTGGGGTCAGCACCGTGGGGAACCACAATCCAAATCCCAGCCTGAGCCCGTCGATCTGCTCACCTGCCCATTTCTTTGTGCCCAGGATGCTGAAAACTGCTCCCTGCACCTGGCCAGCTCCCAGCAGCTGCTCAGCCCGAGCAGCCCCTGCTCCTCGGCCTCCATCACCCCGCTGGCCTCCCAGCACTGCCTCCAGCTGCTCCAGCAGCAGCTCCTCCAGCAGCAGCAGCAGACGCAGGTGGCTGTGGCCCAGGTACACGTCCCGCCCTCCCCTCAGGCGGCACCAGCCCTTCTCCTCTCCCCGCTCCAGCGTCCAGCCGGGCTAGGCCGACAGCGGGGCAGGTGGGAGCGGGCCGGGGCCCTCGCAGCGCTGCTGGCAGCGTTCCCGATCGCACAGCCCACGGCAGAGCTCGCAGCATCGCTTGCAGCCTAGGTCGCAGCATTGCTTTTAGCGCCACGTGCAGCATCGCTTGCAGCACAGCTGGGCTCTCCCGGACACGGAGCTGGCTGCACACACAGCCGCAGGCTGCTCTATGAGTGTTGCAGGGTCCGGTAGGGCCCCCAACTCACCTCTCACCCCGTCTCTGGAAACCATCCCACCCCCAATCCAGCATCAGAGCGGGGAGCCCGGTGCCCCCGGCCGGGCAGCTCCCCTACGCGTTTCTCGTTGCCGGGGGCCAGCAGGACACCTCA
>WEIT01000164.1:207603-226226 GCA_013389985.1 Dryoscopus gambensis
GTCCGCATCGCCCCGTCCCGTCCGCATCGCCCCGTCCCGCATCGCCCCGTCCCGCTCCGCAGGTGCAGCTGCTGAAGGACCAACTGGCGGCCGAGACAGCGGCCCGGATCGAGGCGCAGGCCCGGGTGCGGCAGCTCCTGCTGACCAACCGCGACCTGCTGCAGCACGTCTCGCTGCTGGTGCGGCAGCTGACAGTGCTGGAGGCCCGGGAGGAGCACCGGGATGAGCATCGGCAGCCGGGTGAGCGCAGTAACACCGTCACTGGGGTTGTTTGGGTGCTGGGGTGCCCCAGCTCCATCCCTCTTGACAATCACTCATCCCTTGCAGTCACAGGAAGCAACTGGAGTGCTCCCAGTACCATCCCAGCAGGCTTAGGGGGTCTGGGGCATTTCTGCACCCCTCAGCAGTCCAGGGGAGCAGCTGGTTTGGAGATAGCCAGTTTTTCACATGCCCCTTGTCCATCTCTCACAGTTGACCGCTCCTTGCAAAACCTGTCCCTGGCCCAGTCCCTCTCCCTGAACCTGAAGAACCACTACAGCCTGGACGTCCACCTGCCATCCACCTCCACCCCCGCCAGCGTCCTGGGCAGCCCCGTGGCCCCCGGCTCACTGCCTTCCCTGGGCCCCAGGGACTCCTACCTCAACCTCGTCAGCCTGGACAGGGGCAGCCACCGCTATGGCAGCAAGGATGGGGACGAGTGCCTGGCGGTGCTGGAGGGGCAGGACGGGCTCAGCCGGCGCGTGGAGGGCTCTGAGGTCAGCGACTTCACTCTGCTCAACGGGAGCAGCCGGCAGAAGGCAGATGACACGGACAGAGGGGATGAGGACAGGTACAGTGTGCCACCTCTCTCCTGCCAGCTGCAGCGGGAACACCCTGAGTGCTGCAGGTAATGCAGGTAGGTACTTGCCCATCACCTCCGCTCTCTGCTTTCCCTCCACAGGCGGCAGCCGCCCATTCCCAAGCTCAACCCGCCACCACCCATCCTACGCAAAAGGTCAAGCAAGACCTCCCCGAGCCTGGAAGTGGAGGTGAAGCCCGAGAGTGCCGCTCACCTGAGCCTGCCCAGTGCCAGCATCTCCAGCCTCACCAGCATCACTGCCAGCTCCCTCACCCTTTTGGACCCTGAGGCGAGGACTCCTGCACGGAGCGCTGCCTCCAGCACAGAGCCCGGCCCTGCCGGGACCTGCCAACGCACTCTGGGCAAGGACAGGACGGGAGAGAGCGGGCCAATGTCCCCCCTGGCCAGCATCCATGACCCAACAGCCAGCGAGACCCTGGCTAAGGAGTTGGTGGCCCTGGGCAGCCCCACGGACAGCTCACTGCCCTTCTCCCCTGCAGACAACACCTGCTTGCACATCAGCTTCTCTGAAGATGAGTTGGACACTGCCGTGGGGCCCAGCAGAGTCCCCTCTTAGTGGGGCCACAGTAGGTGGCAGCTGGTGGCTGGCAGCCCCAGCAGCTCTGTCCACAGCCCTGCGCTGGGACTGGGGGTCCCTGTGCCCAGGCCATGAGACAGGTCCCTTTCCTATCCTGGTCCCATGTAACAGCTTCCCCTGCCACCTGTGGGGCCACCCCAGAGGATGGGACCTGGCCAGCCCTGCCCCAGTCTGCACCAGCTCACACTGCTGTCACACTGCCATCCTGTCCCTGCTCACACAGCCAGGGATGATCACAGCAGAGAATTGCCAGCGAGTTGAAGGGTGGAAGCCCTGGGCGGGGCACGGCACAGGGCCCTGGGACAAGAGGCTCTTCTGGTTCATCAGTTGCCACCCCCTGAGCGGGGCCACGCAGCACAGCCACGGTGTCACTCCGCCGCCCAGCTTCCCGAGGTGTGTCCCAGACTGCCACCACACTGGGTCTCTCCAGGGCTGCCAGTGTCCACCAGCCCCACGCTGTGGCCAGCCCTGCTTTGGGGACAGCAGCCCCACCACTGTGTCCCCATGCGGTGAAGCCACCACTGCCTCCATAGGTGCCTTTTCCCACTCCCCAGCACCCACTGCCCACACAGGTTGGGCCACCCCTCTGAGGCCACTGCTGGGTGCAGGGCTGGCTCTGGGAGCTTGCAGCAATGGGGGGTGACCCCCTAAGGAAGGGTGCACCCCATGGCTTGGGGTCAGGGCAGAGAGCCCTCCTGTGTCCCCTGAGCTGCTGGAGGCTGCTCCTTGCCCTGATTTTAGGATGTTACGGTGTGGTTTGGGTTTGGGTCTCAGAAATGTGAGTGTCCTGGGAGGAGTTAAGGTTTAAGGAGGGAGCTGAGTATGGGGTGAAGGGCAGGTTTTGTGGAGGAACCGAGGGGATGCTCATCTACCTTGGTCGATCGTCAGAGGGTGTGGGAAAGTGTTGGAGAGTCAAGTTGGAAGTGTCAAGCAGAAATGGAGACTCGGAGCAGCTGCGCTGCCTGTCCCTGGCGTGGTGCTGCTCCCACAGGGAGGGGGGTGACAGGACGTGCCCCCAGAGCCGGCCGTGGCAGTGACAGAGCCGGGAGGGGCTGGTGACCGGGCCGGGGGTTGTAAAGCTCGGCTGGGCTGTCCCGTAGTGCGGTAGCGACAGCCCAGCCCCTCCATAGGACGCTGCGGTTTGGTAATGGACTTTTAAAGAAAAAAATAAAGGTGTCAGATTTGCAGAGCCAGTGCTGTGTCTCTGCCCCTGTGGGGTCTGTGGGCAGGGGGCCCTGAGCCTGTGGGGCAGACTGGGAACTCCCAGGTGTTCCCAAAGAGGAAAGATCCCTGCTGGGAATGACAGCTGAGCTCCCTGAGCAGCCCCTGCCAGGATAGGCACCACCATGGAGGGCCCTGCTCCCCACACACTCCTTTTGATCTTCCCTGGTCCCATTTCTGCTCCTGAAATAAATCCTGGCCCCAGCACACAGGATGAGAAGGCAGATGGCAAAGCGGGATGGGATGGGATGGGATGGGTTGGGACGGGATGGGACGGGACGGGACCAGTGGCATGCTGGGATCCCCAGGGGCTGCCTACAGCCAGAATGGGCAAGAGACCCCTGCCCTCTGCAGATTCCTGACTCTTGCAAGGTGAGGAAGGAAATCCAGGGGCAATTCAGCACAGAGACTCCAGGATGGACAAGGACCCTGTGAGACTGTCCCCCCATGCAGGACGGGGGGCCCTAATGGAGGGACCCAGAACCTCTGTGGGGTCTCAGGGCCACTCTCTATCCCTCCATGGAGTGGGTGCAGCCTCCAGCACAACAGAGTGGGGAGCAGAGAGCCCCTTCCCCAGGCCCACTGCAGACATCTGCCGAGGGGGCTGCCCGCGTGGGGAGGGGGCACTTCCAGCCCAGAGCCTTATTATGCTTCCTTCATGGGAAGAAACTTTTTCCTTTGCTGTCTGCTAAGCTGCTAGCAATCATCAGGCAGGCAGGTGGTAAAGATTCATATCCATCAAACAATGCCATTTAGTTTGTAACCTGTGACTAAATCTGGTGTTAGCTTTAATTTCAGAGTCTGCTTTAGGGCTCGCTTGTTAATCTCTATGCAAAGCAGATGAAATGAATATGCAGCATTTTGGATGTAATTGTACGGCTTCAATTCAGCACTATAATTTTCCAAACAGGATCTTGCAATCAAGCTTCTATTCATTAGTGTATAAACAATTTAGTTTCTCAGCTCTCCAGTATGCCAATCATCTCAATGGAGTGAGCATCTCCGACAGAAAGAGGAGGAAAGTTTCCTTTGTGTAACAGAGGTAAAAGTTGCTCCATACTTCAGACAATTCCCGCCCGGCAGATCCAGACCATTCCCACAGAACTGGACGTTCCTGGTGCCCCCACAACACTGACCAGCTGCAAACACCACCCAGGGGAGTGATGCTCCAGTGCCCTCCCAGCTCATGTAGCCCCAGGCCCTTCAGGAATTCTGCATGTGAGACCTCAGCAGAAGAGCCCAGATCCTACAGGATCAGGCTGCCTGGAAAGGTGCAACCACAGCACCTCAGCACACCCCAGTGATGCTCAGGACTTCCTGAGTGCCCCACGATTCTGGGGAGGCAGTGGCCACCCCAGCCCAAGGCCCCTTCCACATCCCCATCCCCCTGACACTGCATACCCCACGCCAGTTCAGCCTTCCTGACCAGCGCCGCAGGACAGAGCCCTGGGGACCTCCCACACCTGGATGTGTGGCAGCTCCCCCACGGAGGACAAGGCCAGGGTGACACAGGAGTGGGTGGGGGACAGGTGTTGATCTTAGGGGCTCAGCACCCTCAAGGCTGGAGCTTTTCTGGGTAGGCACCCAAGGGTGCCGCACGCACACGAGCGCCTCTGGCACTACATCCCCGTCCCTGTGCACCCATTGCCCGTCTCGGAGGTGAGCAGGGACCGGCCCAGAGCCGCGACAAAGGGAAGTGCTTCGGCGGAGCCGCTCGGCGCAGTCTCCGTTTCCAAATGAATATCGACAGCGCTAATTACAGGCCGCCATGCAGACAGCTTATTAGCTCGTCACAAAAAGACGGTATTGAACTCGGAGCCCGCGGTATTCACGGAGCGCAGCAAGACGCTCCCCAGACAGCACAGCGAACCAGGCAGGCGAACAACCTCCAGCAAAACTAATTACTTCCTGATTGTCTACGGCCACCCACTGGGTATAATAGTATAGACTAAATTTGGCATATACATAACTAAGCACTCGGCACCAATTTGGAGTACAATAATCATCTTCTGTGTTGCATAATTAAAATCTGATCACTTGGAATAATTATTTCATATTCCCAGTATCGGGTGAAGATTGCATAATGTGGCAGAAGTGTGAGCCTGGGAGCAGAACGATCCAATTCCAGAGGCGTGAGCCCCCAGGAAGGACATCATGGCTCCAGGCACGGTGAGAGACCCACTCGGCACCGACTGCCTCCAACGTGGCCGTGACCTCGCGGGCCTGTGGCGGCCTCAGGCTGTTGGTCAGCACCAGCTGCGGAGGACCTGGAATCACCTTATCCCTGCTCTCCAGAGCAGGAGCCGGTGCTGAGCACGGCCCCAGTGGGGCAGGGCTGTACCCGCCAGGACAGGCTGTCCTGGTGTCCCCACGCAAGCACTCTCAACATTGACCTTTCAAGCCTGGCTGCTGCCCCACTGCCTGCCCGGCCGGGATGCTCATCGCCCGACCCCATTGTGCTCGTGCATCTGCTAAAGGCATTTGGAAAGACACGGCAATAAAAAATAAAAATCAAGTGGAACGTGTGTGTCTAATCCATTAACTTCCTCCGGCGGCTCCCCGGGGACCCGGCAAGGAGCAGAAAGAATACGTGGATATTGCACGCGCCCTGGCACCTCGTCCCCGGGCCAGCCCCGCCGCTGGCCGCTGCCACAGGCTCATAAATCACTGCGGGCGACAGCGTTTCACAGCTCTCTTCCCAGCCAGGATATGGCCATTCCTGCTGATTACACGGCCGGCGCGCGGGGGAAGCTGCATCTCCCACTTCCAGGAAGGGAGGATCCGCAAGGAAAACGCATTGATAAAAAGAAGAACGAAATCAGCTTTGTTCACGTTGCGAATCTCCCATTGTTCCTGCTGTGGCCGTCAGCCCTCGCTGGAGAAAGTATTTCCTCAGCGATAAATCTCCTGGGCTCCTCGCAGCCCTCGCCTTGGCACCAGACTCTCCTCAGCTTGTTTTGAAAGAAAAAGCACTTTTGGCCACAGGCCCCCTGTGGGGTGCACTGGGCAGTTCATGGTGTGAGTTTGGGGGCTGAGGGACAGCCCTGGGGCAGGAGACAGTGGCCTGGTGCCCATCCCAGGGGTCTCTGGCCCGTGTCCCCAGTCAGGGCCACACCAGGGGACATGCACTGCCACTCCCAAAAGCTCCACTCCCATCCCGCAGCGCCCGGCACGAGCCGGGGAAAAGTGAGTCTGACCGGGGCCACGCTAATCCCAGCGCTGAAACGTGGAGCTGGCGGTGGCCAAGCACTTGGAATACAGGAGTCAGGCTGACAGTTGTACAAGAAAAATAGATCAAGTTTCCAAGAAAATAGAGCCGAGTTGATCTGATTTTCATCAGCATCTTCAGCCGCCTTTCGGGAAGCCCCAGCCTGCTCCTCATTCCTGCTCTCCACTTTACAAACCACTTAATTCCTTGTTGCTTTGGAAACCCTCACAAAGACCCTCTGCATCCCCCAAAATAACGAGCAACAGATGCTGCTTTGACCTCAGCAACTTCCTGGAAACATACATTTGTCAAAATAAAAATAAAAAGATTAATGTGAGGAAGGCTTTTAAATTATAAGGAAACAGCAGACAGAGCTTGGCCACGCACGCTGAGCCCTCGGACTGTGGAGAGAGCCAGGGATGGGCAGGGAGAGACTGTGGGACCAGGGGTCCCTGTGCCCTGGGGGGCTGGGGACCCAGAAGGGCTGGGTCTGGCAACACTGCCCACAGCCAGAGGACACCAGGAGCAGGCTCAGTTCTCCTCCTTCCCTCATTTCTCGGTTTATAGGAGCAACTTGTCTCTTTTACAGAGCCTTAAACTCCCTTCGCCCATCCCGCAGGGGAGAAGATGGGCACACAACAGGTCAGCAGGTACTTTTGGGGTATGAGCACTTGGACACCAGTGGGTTTCACCCTCTCACTCCAACTGCAGGCACCTGGCACAGCCCAGGGGCAGAGCTCATGCACAGGCACAAGCATTTGCCAACAGCACCTGAGATGCCCAACTAGGGCTCCTGCCAGCACTTGTGACAGCCACACTGGTGGGTGATGCAGCCTGACCCACGGCACAGCTCAACCCACCCACCAAAACCCTGCACCAACAGCACTCACCAGAGCTGCAGGCAGGGAGGCTCCACCTGCTCCACACAGGGGAAGGCCCTCTTCCCTCCCAGCTTTATAGAATCAGCCCAAAATGAGCTGCTGGAAAGGGCCTCCTTCTCCTTGGCCTGGTGGGAGGTGGGCTGGGTGTTTGTGCACCTGGAGTGGAAGGGTCATGGGCACACTGGGCATTCCCATCCCCATCCTCATCCAGCTGCTGCTTTCTGCTGCTGCATGACAAGACCTGACCAGGGGACTTGAGGGACATCCCTTCTGTGAGGGTGTTTTCTCCCAGGGGACCCTATCACCAGGCTGGGGGTGCACCCGTGTTGGTGAGAGGCTGCAGTGCTCAGGTTGTGCTGCCATGGGGCAGCCAGTGCCATAGGATGGTGAGCAGTGGGGTCACTCTCCCCTGCTTGTGCTGGGGATGTGGCAGTGGCACGAGGGTCAGCACAATCTTGGCTGCTGCTGCTGTGCCAGCACCACCGGGTGTGCGGGGTGCTGCTGCTGCACCAGGAATGCAAATCCTGACCCGTGCTGGGCCAGGGGCTCTACCTCCCCCAGGGTTCTTGCAGTAGCCATGACAACAGCCATATACATTTACATATCCTTCCCTTAATCACAGGGACATCCAGAGCCACTGTCTTCGTGAGGTTGTTTCCATCCCACCAAAGGACATTCCAGGAGGCTGGAGGCTGGACGGGTGGCAGTGGGGAAAGCACTCAAAAAATGACTTTCCATAGTGTTAATGAGGGACAAGAAGATGCCGGTGAGCTCGTTGGTGCCGGCAGGTGCGTGTGGCCACTGCCAGCTCCCAACACCGGTGCCAGGGCCATCCCGTGCCAAGGGATAATGAGAGCTGTGCTGGAACACGGGCACAGCCGGCCCCGCTGGCAGTGCCAGCCGAGGACAGCGGCTGAGCCCCGGCTCCTCCAGCTCCCGCACTGCTCACCCCAAGGCTCTGCCCTGCAGGTTCCAGCTGGCAGCACCTCTGCACTGCCAGGAGCCCGCAGTTAGCCCTGAACTGGAAAGGGAGCCCATGCGCTGAGCTACAGGGAAGAGCAGAGCCACTAGAGGGGCACACACTAAATAACTGCTGCTTTGCACACAGTGTCACAGAGCCGGGCCGGCAGCCCCAGCAGGTGGCTGAGGGACACTGTCCCCTCTGCTCTGGCTGCCTCGCTCCTGGGTGTCCAGGGGCACTGCAGCACCAGGGGCACACTGCCAGCGTGGCATCACCTGTGACCCTGGCATCGCCTGTGGCATGGCTGCAGTTCCCAAAGGACTGGACAAATGCCACAGCTCGCCATGCAGGCACAGTAGGTGCCACCTACACGCTCTGTCCATGGGGCCACCACACCTGCACCACAGTCACCCCAGGTGTCCGTGCTCTGCTCAGGCCCATGGGGCTCCACAGGGGTGCTGAGCCAGGGCACCTGCCCACAGCATCACATCCTGCTTGTGTCACCTCTGGGAGCCCCTGGGGACACTCCATGGCTCACCCCAGCTCACAGCCCCAGGAACAAGTACCGTGCATGCGGGGGTTGCCAAGAGGGCTTGGAGCAGCCCTGCCCTGGCCCCACACCACCGGGATTCCAGACCTACCAGTTTCCTCTGCCCTTTCCACTGAACCAACCCTTGGAAAGTTTTATAAACTTGAGGAAACACAAGTCAAAGCAGAAGGAGCCCAAAGCTGAGGCGAAGTGTGACCTCAGCAACCTCCCCCTTTGTCCAGCCCAGGACCTCACTGTCATCTGTCAGCATTTGCTGAGTCTCCTCCTTCGGGGACACTCCAGGCCCTTCCGCTGGAGTGGGGCCTCCCCACAGCCCTGCTCCTCTAATGACTCTGTTATCTCCTGTTATCTCTGTCACTTCCACCTCTGCTTCCCTCCACCGGCAGAGCGGTGATGCCCTCCCCAGGCTGGCAGTCCCAGGGGAGCAGCATCCAAGCCCACACTTCCCAAACCCCTCATGGATGGATTCATCCAGCTGGTCTGGGCTGTGGGATGGGGCTCTCCCCAGTCTTGGTGGGGCAGTGGGTGGGATGAGGGTTTGACAGAGCAGCTCAAGCAGAACTACAGGTCACAGCTGAGCAGCATTCTATGGATGCTACTCCCATCCCATGCCACACCATCCCATTCCTGCTCCAGGCCTGATGGAAGGAAGGTAGAACCTGGCAGAACAGGGCCCAGCGGAAGAGGGAGCACAGTTTGCTGTCTGAAGCATGAACCTGCCCAGCTGATGAGAGGGCACTGACAGGCAGGGAGGGTTTGGTGCAAAGGAAGGAAATGGAAGAATTAAATCCACAGAACTCCCCTGCTTTTGTTCTCTCTCCCGCCCCCGCTCTTCTCTTTGGCCGCTCGCTCTTCTCGCTGGATGTGTATGGCTTGATACTACCCAAGCAAGCTGGAAACAGGGTATATCAGCTGAAAGCAATTTACTTTGAAATCCAGCTGCCAGATTTTCCTTCATTTGTTTACTTTTAAATGCTTTTTTAAAAGCCAAAGTACACAAGGCAGCCAAATTGCTGACATGTGTGCCGGGCCGGTACCCCGCAAATGCTGCATTCTTTCATGTCCTCCTGGGCTCAAATCCACTCATGTTTATTTAAAATATGTAGAACACTTCAGCACTATTAAGGACCATGTTTTATAGTAAATGGAAAAAGATTTCCTCGCAGGCCAAGGGGAGAGGAAAAGAATCACTTCAATTCAGTTTTGTTCTGACAGCACTTTGCCTGCCCACCAGGGCCCAGCCACCCACATCCCACCGACGGGCTTGGCCCAGTGCCAGGACCCAGGAGCTTGGGCTGCTCCTCAGGAGCTGCCGGTGCTCTGGAAACTTTGGAGACAGGTGGACACAGAGCTGCAGCAGTGCTTGTGGGGCTCAGCCTCTCTCCCCGCTGATCCACGGGGCAGGTGGCCTGTGGTGCTGAAAGAAACACCAAGATGGGGCTTGAAGTCATCGAGGGTCTCCACAGCTGCAGAGTCTTGGTTTGACACAGGATTTCACCTGTGAACATGGATGCGAAAGCTACAGGGGAGATACCAACCTGTGTGACCCCAGCTACAGCCTCAGGGCAAAAGAGGAGAGGAAATGGCAGTGACCAGGCAGGAGCAGCCCTGCAGGGACACCGAGCAGAGAATGGCCTACTCCAGATGACAAGGAATGACACAGCCTCTCAAAAGTAGGATACAGATGGAAATCAAAGGCAAATATGTATTTTAAGGTCAGCAACAGCTAAAAGGGAAGTAGATATTCAAATTCAGTATTTTTGTGTGCATTGCTAATGTGGGTATTTTGTGAGGGAATGAGGGTGGAAGGGGCATTTCCAGCTAATGCTGCCTTTCCTCAAATCACCCATCTGTGCCTGACACAAGCTGAACTCTGTGGGGTAACATAAGGATGAGCATCAGAAAGGGAAAATGTCAATAAACAGCAAATAAATCCTGCAGGCCTTTGTTGCTGCTCAAGCTAAAACAAACACAGAAAGGTAACACACAGAGAAAGGAGCAAGGAAGTGACATCTTTTTAATTAAATTATCTGCTACCAAAACCAGAGTTGGACAATGGCTCTGTGAACACGTTCATGAGCCTCTGACAGACCTTCCTGAAAGAAAACACCACTGACGTAGCCAGAATCGCTCTGGTTTGTGTCCTAGCAAAAGGCACAAGAAAGCAGGAATGTCCACTTATTAATTGCTGATGATTTAGAGCACAGCACCTTCATAGTTTTATTGTAATTAGCCAGACTAGTAAATCTTCAAAGGATTCCTCCAGTGGAGTCCCAGACTCAGATTATGTCATGCCTGAGCACAACCTCTCACAACTGGTTTCACTCATGGTTAGAAGAAACAAAGGCTCTGAGCGAGCGGTGATGGAGAGCAGAGAGGGGTGTGCAAGGACTGGATGCTACACGTGTTCTGGGACTGCCTCTCCCACAACCTTCTCCCTTGCTCCTTGGCTCCCTGCACGCTGCCATTCCCAGCATCAGCAAAGGGCGGCTCCAAGCTGAAGGCAGGGTGCTGCCATTGTGATCTCTGAAAGGCAGAAGGAGTTCAGAATTGGCAAATACCCCTCCAAGACTGCTCAGAGAGACATTTCTCATCTTCCACCCTGCAGTGAGGTCTCCAGCTGCCTTCCCGATCACAGAGCCGGGCACTCACAGAGGGCAGAGGCTTCGGGGCAGGTGACAACCACTTCTCTGCCCACCTGCACCCTGTCACTGTGCGGCTCCTGCTGCTCTGGGGAAGGAGAACAGCACTGGGCCAGGGGCTGTGCCTGCCCTGCCCAGGCAGAGCTTCCCCCAAGACTCCTCTAAGGCACTTCCCAAGGACAAAGACAGTAAACAAGCAGAGAGCTGTGTTGGGTGGAACCACCCCATCGCAGAGGAGCCAGGGCAGAGAGGGAAGTGACAGTGCCCCAAGGCCACACAATGAGATAGTGACAGGCAGGAAAGGGAAGCTGGGTTGCCTGTCCCCCTGTGCAGGGCCGTACCCTCCAGTCCCCACTGCTCCTGTTCGGCTCTGCTCTGTCCCCTCTGCAACACTGGTCTAAGAGACAGAAAACAAACACATAAAAGCCTGTAAAAATAAAGAGCCCACTAACTGGTAGTAAAGACTCCAGCAGCTGTAGGGAGCCAAAAGCTTCTTGGAGGGGGTTGGATGGAAGTCGAGTTTCCCTCCCCGCTTGTATTGTATTTCTTTCCTCTGCCAAAATGTGCTTCCTGAGCCTTGGGCAGAGCTCTCGGCGGCTGACCCTCACCTTCCTCTGTTTAGCCTGGAGCGCAGGCTGGCCACGAGCGCCTGAGGCCGCGCCTGGGGACGGGCAGNAGCGGCCACACCTGAGCGCCCCGGCCCTCGGGAGCAGCCCGGGGAGCCGAGCGGCAGAGCCTGGAGAGAGCCCGGGCTGGGCACGGGAGGGGCGGCGGGGGGACGGGGTTGCACTGACCCCACATTTAGGGGCTCCACCCAAGCCTTTTCTCCCAAAGCTGGTTCAGGGCCCTGTCTGGGCACGGCTGCACACGGGAGGCAGCGAGAACAAAGCAGAGGTCAGACGGTGCTCTAACCAAAGAGGTAATTCTGACTCCATTAAAATCCTCGCTCCAGTTTGCATGGAAGCAGAAGGCTGTGCTACTACTTATAAAGAGCTGAACCACCCTCAGGGTGACTCATAGCCCTTAACAGAGCTGCCATGCTGATTTCACAAATATTAGAGCAATGCCTCAGATTCAGGGTTTTGTGCGGTTTAACCTATCAACTTGGGAGCAGACCCACAGCTCTTTTATAGAGCTCCCCTTCCCTGTATTTTGTTTCCTTTCTTGGTGCCAGAATTGGAGCCAAAGCCAAGCTTAACAAAGCAACAGGCATGGCCATTCTTCCCAGCCCTCATTTACCCTGGTGAGAAGCAAGAACTTAATTTAAATCCTATCAAAAGTGCAAAAGCTGTTTGCCATTTTGTGCTGCAGAACACAGTATGAACCAAACACTCCCTTTAACCACCTGCACTTGCCAAGCCCAGCCAAGAGCACAGGAATTTGCAGGTTGGAATCTTTTTGTTCAGGCACCAGCAACAGACAGATGGAACCTAAGATATTTCTCAGGCAGCAGCAATGGGGAGATGCTTGGGATGTAGGCAAGGTAAAAGAGCTTTTACCCATCAAATGCTCTCTTCTTTTGAGCCCTGTTCCTGTATATATCAGGTGCAGCAAAACTCTTTGTGTCCCAACAGCTTCTGCTTGTGTCTCAGCCCTGGAGAGCCTGAAGCAGCTCTCCACAGCCAGGCAGCCTTGGGGCACAGGGAAATGGGGCTCTCCTGCCTCGCTGCCTGCCCTGGCCAAGCACAGAGGAACCTGCACCATGCCTGTGTGGGGCTTGCCAACGCTTTGGCAGCACATGGGAGTGGAGAAATTTGTTGAAGCAGAAACCAAGCTCAGGAATAACTCCTGCACCAGTGAATGAGCTGTTGCTGCCCTGCCTCGGGGATCTGGGAGCCACCCCTCCTCCAGCATCTGCTTCTGCTTGCAGTGCTGATTTACCGCTTTAAAGCCAAACTCACACCACGGACTATTTGCTTCTAGTTTGCTGTGCTGTGTTTTCTCAGCCCCCATCCCTTTGCCAAAGTATCATTTGCACCACGCTCAGCCACGCAGAAAGTGCCTTAGATTCTGATCAAGTCCCCAGGTAGAAGGGCTCACAGGAAAAAACAGAAAATTATTAACAGAATTATTAACATTATTAAGACCATTTGGTGAGGCCATGTCTGTTCCCAACAAAGAGAAATAATGTGCTTTGATACAAATTAACCTGCCCCCCATCCTTGCCTGTCCCACACATTTCCCACCATCTCCACAGGTGCAGATCCACCCTGCTCTCTGCAGCATCAGGGTCATCTCCTTTCTGGATTCAGAGAAGGAGTTACAATGTACACTGTGACTTCCCAACCACTTCCATCTACTTTGACTCTACCTTAACTTCCTTAAACCACATCAAATGTGACTGAGGCAATCAGAATGTTTTCAAACCATTTTTCTTCCTCTTCTCCCTTCATACTCAAGGGGTTTTGTATGTAGGAAAAATCAAGTTGAGACAACGTGAATTTTATAGCAAAGACAAAAGATCTAATCAAGTTTCTATATTTGAGTAGCCTTTGGATTTTCACGATGGCAAAATCTTCCCAGAGATGCCCAAAATCAGCTTAACGCAGCCACAAGAGGGAGTCTGAAATCTCCAGTTACTGCCCAGATGGATTGTGCCTTCTAAACTCTTCCAGCACAAGAGCACACAGAGAGCTTCAAAAGGATTGTGCAGTCCTGAACTGAGCAGAACCATTTGAAACCAGGGCACCTCTAACTGCCAGATGTTTTGGAGAGAGACTTTCTCATCAGAAATACGCTGCTGTGTTACTGCCATGCAAGTCTGCTGCACCAGAAATGCACGGTCCCACCTTACTGAGATTTGAAATTACACTCAGATTTTACTCTTCCCACCCACAGTCTGAAAGAATGGAACAGGTTCTGCCTAATCTGACCCACGGTGGGACAAGCTACAACACATGGCTTAACGTCTTGTTAATTGAACATGTGATTAGAAACTGGCAAAGCTGAGAGGCCACAGCATAACAAATAACACTTCTCACAGGGCCAGGGAAATGACTGTGCTGAATCTTTGTCTGCCTTCCATCTGCCAAAAAATTGTCAAGACACATTCCTCAAAAATACTTTTATGGTTTTTACTCAATCTCAACATCCACTTGTTCTAATGGTAACTTGTTCTAGTTACCATTACAGCTCCAAAGGGGCACCTAGGTTTGAGTAAAGCCATGGGATCTTGAGCAGAAATAGCTGCATTCAGGCACTGTCCAGAGCACCATGAAGAGCCTCTGGCAACACTTTTCCACAGATTTAGCCAAGAGATAAAGACAAGAAAATTATCTCAGAGAGGTTAATGAACGAAATGCTCAGAGTACAGCTGAATTCTACCTGACTTTATCATTTCATTGTCCTCCTCTGCTGATCTCTTTTGTACTTTCACCTGCCTGCTCCTGCTTGAAACTGAAGAGGGAATCCAGGCCAGCAGACAGTTAATTCTGACATTTAAACCATGATCAGTGCATCATTACTGGATCCTCCACCTCTGACCCAAGAGGCTGTAGATTCAGCTGTCAAGAAACAGATGAACAATCTTAAACCTTTGAGGCTTCAGCATAAATCACTATTATTTTATTTTTTTGCTTACAGTACTAGCCAACTTAAGGGTGGGGTTCCTATCAGGCTGTTGAAAGAATTTGCCCCACTACTTATGCATGTCCTTCTTTTCAGAGGCAATCTAATGGGAAAATATTCTCTTCAACTTAGGGGCTGACTACTGGAATGCCCATACCGTTTATTTAACCAAAGCAGATGTTCAGCACTGCAGTGGTTCATACAATATGCTGACAATAGTAAGTTATTAGCAGAACATTGTAAGATCTAAAAACTCATGATCAACTGTTGAAGTGGGTCAGCAAAGATCTGATGTGATACATGTTAACATCCCAGAACAATTTATCCTCTGCTCGGCCAAACCTCATTTCACTCACTCAGCGGAATGTAATTAGACCCCAAGCTTGTCCTGATTTCAGTCTGCAGAGAAGGGTTGTCTTGGTGGCAGTGATCTGCAAGGAGAAACTGCAAAAGTGCAGCACCAGCTCACAGATTGAGACGAGGAGCTGCTAAGACAGCCTGGTATGTACATTAAAATGCAAACATAGCACCTGCTTTGAGTCTGTCAATGCACCCCAGCAGAAAGTAGCAAGAACCCAGAAGCCACACAGTGCATGAGCTATTTTTAGATAAATGTTATGTAATTTTCCCTCTAGCTCCATGGATCAGAAACATATGCTGCAGCTATAGAATCATTACAGTTTAATCCCACCTCAAACAAGGAGATGGTAAATCTTCAGATCCTACTACCAGCAGGATACTCAAGGAGCAGAGCACAGCTCCACTCTTTGCCATGGTTCAGGTGAGACAATCTCACCCAGAGCAAGTTAAACTGCATATTGCCTTGGAAAAACAAGTTCATTGGATTTTTTCTGACCTTTATAATAAGGTTTTTGCTATTGGGTGGAGGTGAAAGACTAGATCCAACTCCTGTGAAAAACATGACTTTCAGATAGTGTAGAAAAGATAAACTTTAAAAAGCTCACTGACTCCTCTACCAAAAAGAACATCACAGTTAAAAACTGGGAAGGATTTGCCCCAAACCCTTTAAGTCAGGGCCTTGAAACAGAATACAAGCTCCTTTCTTATACTGCTTCATGGGGAACAAGATACCTTGGGAGAAAATTTTTCCTGAAAGGTGTTGAAAATTTAATATGATTTTTTTGATGAAGTAACTTGTTTTCCCCCAACAGAACAGTCCAAAAAGTGGAAGTCACTAACCAATGTTGTATGAGCAGTTGGAAGCACAACAGGGATCTTTTTGGCAGAAACAGCACTGCCCTCATACCTAGAAAATGCCACAGATTCCACTAACCCCTTGCTCCAAGACAGATTTTAGGTTAAACCTCTACAGGAGTCCCCTGGAAAAAATGCACAATTATCAGCTGCAAGACTAAGGGAAGACATTAATGACTTGTTTGTTCCCAGAGTTTCCTTGATCCATGAGGCAATGTTCTCAGCAAGTAAATCAAGTCTCACGCCAGTTTGTGATTGATGGGGCAGCAGTCAAAGACTGGAACTACGTTTGCACACATCACAGACAATCCTGGTAATCATGATCAACCAGCTGATGTTACCAGTGCCCAGAGGGTCCCAAGGGCTGTGTGACTGCAGAGAGCTCTGAGCAAAACAGGGAAATGCATTGTTCTCATTGCTATGAGTTTAAAGAAGTCTGCTCGGCCATGTAATGGTTTGAGGCTCTTTAATTATCAGTAACACCCAACACGCACCACACAATTTACACGTGCAAGAGCCACATCTCTGCACTTGAGCCACAGCACAGCCTGCCCACTTCACCAGGACCAGAAGAAGAACCTGCTGCCAAGGGCAGAGGGCTTCAGCTCCCCTTGAATGGGTGTGTTTGGCTCTGGTCTGGGTCTAGAGTGATAGGCATTCTCAGGCAGAGGACGGTCTGTCTTCACCTTCGTAACCTGGAAAGAAATGCAAAGAAGTGATACAACTTCTCACAGCATTTAATAGCCAGGTTGAGTCAGAACTTCAAGGAAGAAATACCAAAGAGAACCAAACAATACTAAGGACACATTGTTCAGCTGATGAGAGCTCCTCAATACTTCTAAGAAAAGGGAAGGGAGGGGTGTTTCATCTCAACTACAGAGTAGCTCCATGTGAGTATGAGCTTCATTCCTACAGGAAAAATCTCTACACCAGGAAAAGCAAGCAGCAAGAGTTTCATTGTCTAAGAAAAGGGCAAGTCTTCTGGAAAAGCAACCCTGGAAAACGCTGCCAGTCTTGAGTTTTATTATCCCACAAACTTCCAGAGCCGAGTTCACGAGTCACCATCTGCCCAAGACACGCTGGAGACCCGGTCCGCACAAAACGTGCCTAAGGAGGGAGAGCAGGATCTGCCCCAAAGGGTAAGAGGTTACCTTGGAGAGGTCTCCCAGCTCGGGTCTCACCCAGCCCAGCTTGTCCAGCACGCAGGAGTCGAAGGCCGCCTGCTGCTTGCGGCAGCGGCGCAGCTCCTGCTTGTTGGTGTAGTCGATGCACGTCCAGTAGGCAGTGAAGGGCTCGGCACAGTGCGCCCGGATGCTCCTGGGGACAGCACAGGCACAAACCCCTCAGCACCACCGCTCTTCTCTCCCACTCACGCCAGCCTCAGCTCGGGACAAAGTGGGTTCTGCAGCTTTAAGCTCTCAGGAACATCTAAACCTTCAGTCAAGTCAGTTCTTGATAAAAAATTGTCAGTAAAATTTCCATCACTGCAGCTGTAATTAATGACAGCAATTACTTAACTGATATATTTTTGCTGGGTAGATGTTCACAGCTCCTCCACAGGACATCTTTGCTTTGCAAAATAATTTAGTTACATTGTACGGTGCTCTAGTGCTTCCAAATAATTTTGCGTCTAAAGCTGAAGAAGCCATTCTTAGAACAGAGGTTTCAGCTGCTACACTGGAGGTGGACATGCCCTGAGGTAATTAAATCAGGTCCTTTACTAGCAGTATTGGCATATGCCTTGGATCTACATGTTTGGTCAGGAGAGGCAGGAGGTGCACCTGCTCAAGCTTTCTCAGTAATTCACCTGTGAGACAGGGAGGACAGACAATGCAATGCTCAGGTTGGTTTCCTGGAACTCATAACACAGCTGCAAGGTGCAGCGGCCTCACACCATGCCCTCAGTTCCCAACAAAAACCCGGGCCACTTGCTCTGAAACAAGGGCTACAGAGCTTCAAATGACAGAATAAGTTAATGTTTAAATAAGGAAGACAAAACTGGGGATCCAGGAGTTAAACTTTAAGAAGCAAGTGTAAAAGTTTTGAAGGCCATTATGGTGGCAGCATTTTTAAATAAAATCATGGAATTACAGAATAGTTTGGATTGGCAGGAACCCTAAAATTCATCTCATTCCACTCCCTGCCATGAGCAGGGACACCTTCCGCTATCCCAGGTTACTCCAAGCCCCATCCAGCCTGGCCTTGGGACACTTCCAGGGATGAAACAACCACAGCTTCTCTGGGCAACCTGTGCCAGGGCCTCACCACCCTCACAGGGCAAGACTTCTTCCTAATACCTAATCTAAACCTGCCCTCTGCCAGTGTGAAGCCATCCCCCCTTATTCTGTCACTTCACAGCCTTGTCACAAGGCCTCTCCAGCTCTCTTGTAGGCCCTTCTGGTACTGAAAGGCGCACTAAGGCCACCTCGGAGCCTTCTCTTCCCCAGGCCGAACACCCGCAGCTCTCCCAGCCTGTCTCCAGAACAGAGGTGGAACCGCCAGCGCTCGAATGACACTGCCGGGCAAGGGCCGGCAGCACCGTCAGCTCCAGGCCCGTGGGGCTCCGCCGGCGTGTCCCAGGCGGCGGCCGCTCACCTGAAGAACTCGATGGCGCACTGGTTCACCTGCCGGCCCTCCCTCAGGCACTTGCGCGGGTCCTTCTCCTCCCAGCGGCACAGCATGAACTCCTTGTTGGGCCGGTCGCACTGCGAGCCGTAGTGGTGCGCCGCGGCCTTCAGCACGGACGAGCTCACCGTCACCTGCGGCGGGGCACAGCGGCCGTGAGGGCGGGCGGGGAAGGCAGGGCGAGGCGGAAAAGGTCCCGCTGCCCCTCACGCACTCACCTCCTGCACATCGAGCTCCTCGAGCGAGGGCACCCGCAGCACCCCGGGCATGGCGGCTCTCCTTGAGCGCCCTCAGCGCCCGCCCCGCACTGCGCACGC
>WEIT01000164.1:226630-255656 GCA_013389985.1 Dryoscopus gambensis
GGCGGGTACCGGGCGCTCTGGGTGCGCGGGGTGCCCACGCAGGTACGGCCGGGGGGGCTTCACCCCGAGGGGCCTCCGCTGGCAGGAGACCCCGCCGCCGGGGAGGCTTTGAGGAGAAATACGTGGATTTCCGAGCCAAGCCAGTGTTCGGCCCCTCGGGGTGGGGGAGGCTGCTGGCGGCCGGGCACCACAGACGGGATTCCCGACAAAAGCCGGGCAGAGCCGCGCTGGCCCTGCTGGGGCTCTGCCGGTGCGACCTGGCCTCGGCGTTCTGTCCATCCATCATGTTTATTAACTCTGCGCTCAAACATGTTTTGCAGGGGAAATTCACTTTTGCAGATGGTCTCGAATACGACGAGGAAAAATGGCATTACTGCGATGGCTACGACAGAAGATTTTATACAGAAATCTGCTCTGGTTTTAAACCACCAGGTACTAAATTGCATTTGCGATCCTAAGAGTCTGGAAGGAATTAAACTAACAACTTTGCTTAAGAAAGATTAATTCAGCTACATGAGTAACATGGAGCAGAAATGCTCTGGCTAATTTCATACAACCCTAAGACGCTGCCAGAAGAATGTGGACACCACCTTCCACCAGCACAGCCTGGGATGCAGAGCTGCATCCACAGCGGGTCTCTTGGACTGATGACCCGCAGGACAGGGCGTTATTGTCTACAGCTTTTGATATCCTCATTAACCCTTTTATACCTTTCACCCTCACTGCACCAGCAGTGTGCCTTTGATGCACAAAAGCTGAGCAATTAGTTTGCATCCAGGACATCAAATGAAATTTCAAGCAGATGCCCCACGAAGCTTTTTAGCAGATACCAAAACAGACTCTTGTGTTCAGTCTATGCTTTTGCTAAAGACTTCTATAATGTTATTATTTATCGTAGTCAAAAGGTAGATTTATAAGGAAGAAAAATGAGTAAAATCTGTAGCATAATACACGCAACCCATAGAATATTTTAGTGATGACATGGAGTTCTGTGAGGCCAGCGAGTCTCTCCTGGCCCCATTCTGGATTTTAGGGTTGTACTTGTAATGTTAACTTGGTGGGCTGAATCACAGGACTGTGAATGAGGAAATCAAAGTGATAGTTTTTTATCACATAATCTTTGTGCGTGCATTTTTCCATTTTCATTTTCCCCATCTGCAAAATTGACAAAATGTTTTACAAAATTTATTGTGAGGTAACTGTGTGATTTTTATAGCAAACACCATGGAGATGTATGTTAGTTATCTTGATCAAAGGCATAAATTAAAAAAAAAATAAAACCTTATTTTTCCGTTTCAGGCAATCCTCAGCTTACAAACCTGGATCCTCCCAAAATAATCCCAGAAGGTTGTTATGACTGTGGTGATGGATTCTATAACCCCAAAACCAGAGTTGTTTTTGACTACAAACACAAGTTTCTGAGAAATGCAGGTATGATTTAACTTCTTCTGCAAGGTAACTAAGAAGAGTTTAATTCTCATATCTTCTAGGTTGCCTGATTAAAGCCAAAATATAAACAACTCCATGACTTGGTTCTATTATCACTGAGCTAAAATATCTTTAGCTTATTTATTTTTTCAATGATTTATGTATCCCCAGAGCTGTGCAAATCATATTTTGCAAAATTACAATGAAGTATTCCCAAGCATATATGAATAAATATATTTTATTACCATGTGGTATGTTAATCTCAGAAAAATCTTCAGTCTCTTCTGTTATGATCTCAAGCAAGGGAGTGGTTGTGAGGGGCACATCACCGATCTTGAAAGCTGAAAAGCTCCGTGTTGTGAACCAGCAAAGTGCTTAAGCATATGCTTATCTCTACATGTTTGAATAGTCCAGTTTATTAAAATGAGTCTGGGTCTTACCTTCCTGAACAGGAAACCTTCACCTTGGAGAGCTGTATTTGGAGTAGAGTCTGGCAAATACATGGAGAAGTCCCCAAATTAATAAGCCTTGGGGAAAATTAGTTCTTACCAAGCCAAAAGAGAAACTTTTCAAATTAAAAGCCACAGAATATCCCCAAACAGTTGACACTGGGATAACTCAAAAAACGTAATCTGACCTGAAAAAAACCTAATTTGTGTTCTGGCTATTTAATCTTCATGTTTATCACCTTTTCAGTGCAGAGGTTTTTAAAATGAAACTGATTTCTGAAAGCAACCACCCACCCTGCATTTTTTTTTCTCAAATGTCCAAATTGCAAAACCTCTTTTTTTCTAGAAAACAGAACATTTCATTTTCAGTGTGCTACAGTTTAACAGTTTAGTTGCTTGGAAACTCCATTTTTCAGCAAATTTACTATTTGTTGTAAAAAAATTCTGCTCTGCTCTACTTTCAAGAGCTTTTGTGAGTGTGCACTGTGATATTGGAGGAGGGAAGTCAGGAGGGGGGGTTAAATGAATTGGAGATACCATCTGCTATAAAATATACCCTGTGATACATGGCCTGTTTTATAAACGTTGAATAAAAACTGATCTAGATTATTACAAATGGCATTGATCCAAAATACTGGAATGCAGTGGGCCTACTGATGAGGAAGATAAGCAACATGCTTTCCAAAAACACAGGAACCTACACAGATTAGTACAGGAGGGAACGCCTTGGAATTCAATTTATTGTTTTTTAATCTGTTCTTTGAGCTCATTGTCCTTTATGACATTTATCTCAAACCCTACAAATTATATCAATCAATATTGGCTCAGCAGCCCGGCACAGCGTGCGGCCTGACAGAGTCATGGAGATGGGCTTTGTGTGGCCCTTCCAGCCAGAGCCTGGACACAAAGTTAAAGTTGTTGATGTGAGTGTGAAGAAGGAATGTGTCATGTAGGCCAGACCCTTCCTCTCAAGAACATGAACACAATTGAAAAACCTGGCACTTGTTCAACATCAGAGGAACTCTTGCCGCCCCAGGAGAGATGATTCAGGGCACAAGGCCACTGAAGTAAAGAGAAAAAAAATTTAAAAAAACCCCAGCTCTAAGCAGAAGAAACTGAGGAAGAGGCTGAGATGACAGGGAACAGATCCAGAATTACTCCATTATAGGTTGGGCAGGAAAGAGCAGGAAAACCTCCAGGCTTCCAGCCAAGTCTTGAAAGCATCAAAAGCAGATGGTAGGAAGCATTCAGGAAGATCTTACAACAGCTTGACAGGTTTACCAAAATGACACTATCTTCCTCGGCCCTGGCAGCAGCCTTCAGAATACTCCAGTCCTCACCTTTCACCCCAGCCCTATTATGAAGCAATTCCTGATTGTTTCTGGGCTGTTTGTGGAGGAGAGCGAGGAATCACCGAGCCTTGGCACGGCCTTGCCTCCACACTGGCAGCGTCCAGGTACCGCTCCGAGGGAGGAAAGCAGCCGCCATTTGAAACTCCTGAGTTTGCTTCCAGCACTTCTCCGTGGAGATGAGAGGATGTTGAGCACCGCAGAGACCCCTGAGGAGTCTGGCAAGCCCTGCACTTCGCTAGCTCGGAGGTCTGATACTCATTTACTCAGAGAGCTCTCGCTGCTAGAGCAGTGCAAAGGCCCATCGTGAAAACATAATCAGGCCCAGGGAATGAAATGACAGCAACAGCTTTGTTATACGTTTTTATCTAGCAAAGTTTTCCAAGTTCTCATTACAGCCTTGCAGTTATTACTCCGTCCCTAAACCTCTGTTTCCTTGGGGATGCTCAAATTTCTCTTGATTCTCCATGTGTTCTTCAAGCTTTTCTTTTTTCCAGTATTGCGAAGTACGCAAAATTGAGCACCTAAATAAGAATGAGAAGGCTCATTTGTAAGGAGATACGTTGTTTATTTTGAGTAGATACTGGGACCAGGCTCCTATTTCACCAGGAGTATTCCTCTTTTTTTTTCTCCCCAGAAATAGGACTCCTGGCACCTTTGTAACAGAGTTTGGTCAATAGAAAGACGGGAAGATTTCCCAGTTTTTCAGTGAACAGTAGAAACTACAAGATGTTATTTTTTAATGCAAGCCAGGGAGGTACAAGAAGAGTTGTGACAGTCAGGTTTTAGACCTTCTGAGTATCAGAGAAGCCTATAACTTTCAAAGAGAAAATACCATCAAAAATAGGAAATTTTTTATACTCAAATGGAAAAGATGGAGATTGCCTGGGTCACCTGTCTTGATGAAAAGCAAAGATATTTCTGATGAAAATTGCCTTGTTTCTCCTGTGGTTTTCCCAGGGATGGGTAAATAATATAAAGCATGCTTTTCCTCTTTCTAATATGAGGATATTTGCTCTACTATTTTCATATTTCTTCTTCAGGTTTAATTAGTATGGTGCATAGGGGAGCATCCTGTAGTGCAATCAATATTACCTGGAATATATTTGTACCTCTTCCTATAAATCAAAAGACAGAGAAAGACACAAAATCTGCCTTTTCACTCAGAGCTCAGTCAGGGAACTGAATTAACAGCAGGATTAGGTCCAGAAGACCAGGACAAGTGTCTTATTAAGAGGGGGTTTGGTGTTGCTGCAGTCCCAAGCCAGCCAGCAATCAGCATTTCTACAAGCCTTGAAAGTCTTGTGAAAAGCAGCAGGAAAAATCCTGCTGCTTCAGGAATCATTATGAGCTGAAAAGGTCAAGATTCAAGAACATTATTTTTGTATAGTTTAGAGAAGTCTGGGGTTAGAACATCTGAGGTTCCTCGGTTGTGAGGCTGGCCTGACTCCCCAGGCAAGGGGGCAATGCCATTTTAATTCTAAGCCTTAATAATCACAGACTTACAGTTTCCTCACATTGTTGCCTTGGGATGGAGGCTCTCATGCTTGGTCTGAAAGAACTAAGAAGCCCAAATATTTCGGACAGTCAGCAATGATATGTTCAACCATTTCAGGTTAATCCAAGTATGCAAATCCATGGGAGAAATCTCCTACATTTGGACTTTTTTTTTCCTTACAACTCAGATCTGACTTACACCAAGTGCTTTTTGGGAAATGTAGAATTTGACTTGTCTGAAAAATGTAGTTGAGAAACAGCCATAACCACTCAATAATCGCTCAGGGTAATATTTCTGTACCTACCCTCATGTACTCCAAATACATGCAGATGTTTGCGTGCTCTTTCTCAGAAACTACTGGAGAATTGGGTGTGGGATGAGGACCTGGCAGTTTTTCAGGCCTGGAGTATTTCTGGAAAAAAGACAGCAAGTTTAACTTCGAGTCGACTGTGGTGCAGGAAACAAGATTGACTGCACTGAGGGATCATGCACAGAGCTTTATTCCCCATTCTTTGAAACTGCCCGTTCTGATGATGGAGGGAGTGGATGAACAGCCTGATTCCAGGCTAGTCCCTAGTCATTGCCTAAGAATGCACGAGCTGTTTTGGCAGATGCCCTGAGCGAGGAGAGGAAAGCCCCAGCAACACACATACAGAGGGAATATAGTATTTTTGTTCGAATGAATTTAGCTTCCCATAGATTTAAATGTCTACTTACAAGGCAGGACCATTTAATCTTTTGTACATTTGTTTCTTTTTTATTTGACTTAAGATACTGAATTTAGATGAGGTTTAGTTCCTACATATTGAAACTCTTAAAAGCTCTTCAAATAATTGTTCTTTGGATACTTGTTAAGCTAAAGAAATCAGTTTTGATCGGCAGTAAAAGTTCATGCTATTTTAAGTGCAATGCTATAGCTATTTTCTGTTGTGTATTTAATCATTTTGAATTATATGTCATGTAAAAGATTTTAGCTCTGGGGCATTTGCCAGATGGCTGATTCTGCATTTCACACAACAAAAGAAATAATGTTTGTGTAAAGCTCTTAAAAATAGTTGGTAATCAGTATATTCTACAACGAATAGGATCCAGACCTGTTTGGAAAAAAATCCAGCTTTTGCAGAAATTAATTTAGAGGATTTGGTCTCTACCTCTGGGCTCTGAACAAAACAAATTGTGTCTATTGTTTGCTGATTTTGTAACATTTAACAAGTTAACTGGATTGTAAATTTTACTCATTTTTATGTTAAATGCCGTTTATTGCAATCCATTGATCTTTTTCTCTTTACTTTGGCTGACAAACTTATTTCTGAAAGCAGGGTTGTAAAGCAGAGAGCCAATACTGCTCTCCGTTTACACAAGGAGAGCATACGAATGCGAGTAGCCCTTTGCTTTTCTTGCCACAGCTGGAGTGCTTGTCGTTTTTACTGCTAATTCCTCTTCCTGGCCTCTTTGATTCATATTCCTCCAAAATACCACTGCAAAAAATATTTTCTCTCTCTGCCACGACACTCAGATTCTTCTCTTTGTCCACAAGGCTCTCCAGAGCTACCTGCGAATTTACCTCCCGGTCTTGTCTCTTCCATCTCCCACATACTTTTTTCCCTTGCATCTAGTCCCAGGATATAGGTTTTTAGCCACATTCACGCAATTTCAGTTTTCTGGTACTTGCTTTCCAGACTCTGTGGTAGTCAGAAGCTTTGAAAAATATCACATCCAGAAGCAGGTCAGAAATTGTATTCTAACTCTTTGATCTGGGTCTCCAAGTTCCACTTACCTACCTCTTCCTATTTTTTAGTTAGATAGCTTTTGTTCTAATGTCAGAGCTCTGGATCCAAATACCCAATGCTTAACAAATAAATTAGTTGAGGAGCCAAATCTCAGTGGGAGGAGAGGCAGAACCCTGGCAAGTACCACACTGGGGCTGCTGAGTGGGCAAGGCAAATGGCTGAGCAGTGAAGATGGCAGAGGGAAATTGAGTCTGCTTCATTTAAAATGAGATCCAGACTCCTACGAGAAGCTGGGGGTGTTTTCCTACCCTTTTTTTTTTTCTTTTTATTACTTTACCCTAAACACTTTTAAAAATGTTGGACCAATTTTCCTACCCATCATCTGCTCTTTTCATATCTTTTTATATAGAAATGTGTTAAGATCAGGCACATTTGGGATGCCATTGCAAAATTCACGCATATGTCTTTCACAGTGTCAAAGTCTGCTCAGGTGACAGACAGAGATACTTGGAGACTTCTCATCTGAGCAACCAAGAATATTTTTAGATGAAATTTGGCTTACATGTTTTAATTTAAAACAACCTCCATTCAGCAAAATAGACTACGAACCAACATCATTTATATCCAGTCTATAGCCAGCAATGATAATATTAATATTTGCATCATGATGTAAGTTACTACGGTAATTCCAGTAGCTATAGCTTTTGCAGATATATTGTTCCTTCTGGTTTCCTGGTCTTATCTTTTTGAAAACTGTGGAAGTTTCAGTTCCAAAGGGTGGCATGCCAAGAATAACACCTTTGTTTGGGTGCTAACCATCCTATTGTGAATCCATTAAACAGGTTACACACGAGTCTTATAGGCACTGACATTCAATATACAGTTCATGTGAAAACAAGTTTTACAAGAGATGGAAAGTTCATTTGGGGGCCATTTTGGAATGACAGTAATTAAAAGAGAATGGAAGTGTGAGAATTTGTGGGTGGAAGCAAAGGTTAATTGAAAACATATTTTCCATTTTCTTGCCAGCCTTGATGTTGGTGGGGTCAGGTGCAGTAAGGAAAGGGGTGGTAGGGACCCAGAGAGGGCAGTGGAAATGGAAGGGGTGTGCCAGGCAGACCCCACGGCTGAGATGCTATCACATGTCATTGTGATTGTGCAGTGGAAGAACACGATAAACGGCGCTGCGGGTGCTGGGAGGAGTCAGGGATGTGAAAGAATTCAGCGATATTGTTGTTTACAATGGGCCGCATGCGCTTGGCCCTCTGCAAACAGAGAGGAAGCTCAGCTGCTGCTCAAGGATGGTCTGTTGTAAACATTCCCTTCCAAAGCGTGGGCATGGAAAGCTGAGCAGGGCTGGGCCTCGAGCCGTGCCAGGGCTCTGAGCGCTCCCTGTCCTGGGGAGGGCACATCCCGGGGACACCGACTCCCCTCCTCGCTCACACGGGCTCTAACAGGTGCACAAAGGGATGACACCCACTCACATCTGCTCCCAACTTGCCCTTGGGCAGGGGAGGGAGCCATGGTTCTGAATTTCAGAGCACACCTGAAATGTAGACACAGCCTCAAAGACACCAGGAACACATACAGCTACAAAGACCTAGCATGGTCAGACAAGGTTTTTAGGGTGAACAGTGTAGGTTTTTCCCTATTTAAACCACTGGGTATTCTAATTTCAGCCCAACTTCTAGGTGGTTTCCTGGGAAAGCAATAGTTAAGAGAAGCCTCCATGACAATACTGCCTGTGCTGACAGTCTCAGCTCTGTGCCATGGCAGGCACCTAAGCATGCAGAGTCCTCAGAAGTCTCTCACAGCTGAGGTTTCCATAAGCAACACAGAAACACGATAGTTAGAAGCTAATAGTTCTAAACTTTGCAATATGCATTTAATATAGCAAGATTAAACGCACCTAAATTACAGTGTGTTTTCATGTCATCCCTTGGAAGCACCCTGAAGCAAGGCCACCCTGAATTTTCAGCTGTTTCTAATCCCAGTTGAGAGATAAATCTGGAGTGTGGTATTTGGGGAAATCTCTTCTGCCACTGCTTTTAGCCTGAACACTGGAAAGGAGGCAAGTGGTTTCATTTTGCAGAGAGCAGAAAGGCACTGATTTAAGTGGGCTGCAGTTTGAGCTCACTGTGTAATACACCTAACAGTGGCTGTGGCACCTGCGTGACTTTGCTGACATTTGGAACTCTCCCTAAAGCCCCCCAAAACAAGGCAGAAACTTGCCAAGCAATATTTGGTGAGAAGAACCAGTTTTGAAATGGGGTACTTATAGGAACACGTTACGTCCTACAGCTTCAGCTGGGTATTATTTACCTAAAGAGACTCTCGGGGCTGAGCTGTTGGCTGTGTGGACGGTGTCCAGCAGGAGATCAGGAGGACTTGCACCCCTGGTTAATCATCTGTTGGGGGCAGATGCTGTTTCTGGGGACCAGTTGTGCAGGTGCCTGCCAGGGTTGGCTCCATGTGCCTCTGCCTGCTTAGTGAAAATAGCCTGAATTAATCACAAAAATAACAGAGAAGCTGTCCCAGTATGGGCTGGCTGAGGATCTCACCCACAATATTCAAGATATATTTAGTGGGTGCTAGAAACTGATCTCATTTTTGATTGAGACATAAGGAAATAATTCAAGAGCTCATCCATTACAATCTTTTGCTGTCTCAGTTTCAAGATTCCAATAATATGTCACGATAATAATGATTATATTTCACTGACTTTGGAAGAATAGCTGGGTAACATTTACTAACTGCACAGGGATACACCAGATTGTAGTGAAATGCTCAGACAAAGCTTTTTTCCTTTACCTTCAAACGCCAGCGTGGTTATTCCTCTTTCAGCAAAGTCTGTTCCATCACTGGTTATTGTACTGAGGAAAATCTAAAAAAATTGATAAACTTTTAAAGATAAATATGCTGACACAAAATTCACTACACGAAGACCCCCATTGTACCTAATTGTGGCCAGGGTGATAATTTAGCACTGATTAAAGAGTTTGTATTTTTTTCAACTCTTTTTTTAAAAGGAAAATTACTTCTGAAGGTGAAGATGTGCTTAGACAATCATATTAACATATTCAAACAATTGCAATTTGCAAAATAGTAATTACAACTCACTATCTGGTAGCATTAATCAAACTCCAAGGTTTAATTCCATTTTAAATATTGATGAAATGTGATTCTCCAATCTAACCCTGGTGTTGCAGGGTTATGGAAGCAGCCAGTGACAGAAAAAGAGGAACGTGTAGTTAACAAGCAGCTGCCACAAAGAAGGATCGGCATCTGTGATTTAAATTGTTAGCTGCACAGTCAGGTAGAGTGTAAAAAGGGTAGTCAAGAGGCTGTTAAGTCCATTGCTGCCAATTACTAACAATCAGGGAGGAGCTTTAAGACTTGTTCAGTACAATAAACCCAGTTTGTCTTGTTTCAGGGGTTACTACTGAAGAGGTTGCAGCTGCACTGATTCAAATAGCCCTAAAACTACAGTAATTATCAACCAGTCTTCTTTAGTGTAGCAAAAGTATGTTTTACCATAGCTTAACTCTTTACATTCTAATATTTCCGTGCCTCCTCTCCCACAGCCAGCCCTGGAGCCATTCTCATCCCTGGGCTGTGGTTCTTCCTACCCTGGATCAATTCTTTCATTTCCCCTTACCTAGACCAAGGACCAGTTGTACATCACACTGGGCTGGACGGCAGTTCTAGGAATTTACTTTAAGTTGAGTCGTTGCATCTATTTTTCCTTTTCATACACAAAGTTGGAATTCGCATTGCTTGTTTAGTTTTTACATCTGGTTAAACTACGTGCCGGTTAAGCAGGGCTTATGAACACGTATTTAATTTGCATGGGCTCAGATCACTGCATGAACCAAGACATTTTTGAATCAGTCTGGCAGGGCTAAGATCCTTGGAGTGACTTGTCCTGGGTGCTTTCCTAGGAGACCAGGAAATCCCATGGTGCAGAAGGAAACAATCTGGGCAAACCACGGGTATGTTGGAAACCTGTGAGCTGAAGCCAAGTTACATCTGCCTTTCTTTGTGCTTACACCCTTGATGCTCAGCTGAGAGAGCGCTGTCAAAAGCTCTCTGAGACAGACTCAGGCTGGTTATTTCTAGCACTCAGGCGAGCCAGGTGTGCCCAGCTACCAGCCAGACATGGTGATGCACAGCATCTCTAAGTTTTCTTATTCCTTCACCATGACACAAAGAGACAAAAGTTTCCTTTCCATGCAATTATTACAAGCTCAGATAAACTATTTTTTTTTTTTAGTTAAGGCAATTCCAGCTGAAGCCACAGAGCCACACAGACTGGACGATATCTGTCACAGCCGAGGCTCACGTGATCACATCCGCGACACCTAGAGCATAGAACAAAAGCCAGCACGTTGATTATGGCTTGGATGTTGTTTTTAAGAAAGCTTAAGGACCACATTTGCATTCCTGTCGCAGCCCTCGGTGGAATCTGCCTGTGAGGATTGCGTGGTCTTCAACAACACTCAGTGCTCACGTTTTTAATTTCCCTTTTAGCGTATTTTTTCAGCATCTATTTTTTCCTACTTTATACCCGAATTAGAAATGTGCCATTAACGGGGTATTTTGTTATGGATCTATGAATCCGTAGGTATAAGGAATAAAAAAAAAGATCAGTGAAACACAGAAAAAGCTGAACTTAGCTATTCTATCCAAATTACAAACATTTTGCAGTCATTAAAGCAAGCACCTTGGCACGTGCTTTCCTGCCTCCTCCAGGATGCTTTCCTGCCTCCTCCAGGATGCCAGCAGAGCTGCGTGTGAGCAGCACCTTGTAGGTGTGTGCCCGACTCGCTCGGCCAGCAACGAGAGAAAAGGGAGGGCAGCATTAAACAAAAGGGGAAGAAAAAAGGAAGGACAAAGCTGACGTGATTCACAAGCCGCCACAGTCAATAGGATTAACCCCCAAGTTTGACTTGTGCATCAGAATTTGTCACACATCTCTCTGGGAACTTCTTAGCTTGACACTTCATTCCCAGGACCTTCCAATCTTTTGCATTTCAAGTGCTCCTCTGTCGCTTTAACATAAAGGCACAACTCCACAGTCAAAAGATCTCCATGAAAATTTGACTCCTAAGGAAGCAACCTGATTCTTTCTCCATTTTTTCTGCCCCGGCTGAGCAGGGTGCTGAGCAGTGAGAATAAATGGGGCCGTGATGGTCACAGCACCGGGGTTACACCCCCTCGGCTCCATCCTCCTCCCAATCATCAGTTCTTTTACGTAACAAGGGCTGCCACAAATCCTCAAAATTAAGACTTTTACACACATCACAAGCAGCTAATATGAATTTGTTAAGACAGTGGTAAACGCAAGAAGCAGCTTAAATATATTTCATTTATATAAAAATAAATACAGGTATTGTTTTAAGTAATACTTTGGGGGTTTTTTCCAAGGCTTTTTGAGGTTTGTTTTTCCTGGTTTACTACACAGATCTCTTTTTTCCTACACAAACACAAAAGAAAAGGCTGCAGAACAGTTTTTGGAGACAAGACTATTTAAATCCCTGAAATTAGGAAGCCACAACTTAACATTTGCCAAGCTATCTTTTGTAAATCATGCACAAAATTACTATTCAAACTTTGCTGGTCAGTTGTTTTTTCCTATATTGTCTTTGCTTTTATTTTCTTTCCACACTGTCATTATGCTCTCAGAATAAATACGACAGACATGAATACTAACAAGGGACACAGGAGTTGGTCTAAAATATCTCCCAGCCGCTACATCAGCTTATCAATACCTGCCACAACATACATCTCAAAAACAGCATGGAAAGACAAGCTGGAAGACAAGAACCTGGGGATTTTACTAGAAATTTTTCTTTATCTTCACTTTTCGTAAACCAACAAGCAACACAGCCATTTAAAAAATGCCTATCCTAATTTCTGATTGTTTCAACATTTCTCCTGCGTATTTCACCCAAAAAGGCAAAATATAAAATCTATACATGTAAGTCGTGTAGTTCGCCCAAGCTAGGCTTATCAAACAGATGAATAATCAGTCCTTGCCACCGATCCAGTACCTCCTACCTTGACAAATTCCCACACAACAGCACCCGATCTTTTAAACAAACAAAAAAAATGTGCTCTAAGAGATGCCAATGGCTAAAAAATGGATTTATTTTTCAAAGGAAAAATGGCTTGAGCTGGACCCCAGGGAGGCAAAGAGCAGATCTGACACGGGGATATTTAACGTTCTCTTTCTCTCCCTTTCAGACAATGATGAGCATGAATGGATCCTTCGGACCTGCCGGAGAGCCTGGGATATAACAACTGAGCACAAACCGAAACCATAAAACAGCTTTTCCTAGACAATATTCCAGCAAAGCAGGTAATCTGATTCACAATAAACGCAATTTGTCCTCGTGGATTCGTCTCACCCTTTCCCTCGACAGGAATATAATCTTTCTGTCATCTTTGTCAGCACAAACAAAAATGGAAATAATCATTTAATCAGTCATGCTGAGCGAAAGCCACGGCAAAAAAGCCGACTGTACTCACAATAATATTCCTGAGAGGTGTGCAGTGTAGCATGTATAAACATTATTAAGCCTGAAAACAATTTGTTAAAAAGAGTGCCTCAGATTCGGTGTTGAAGTCATTCAAATCCATCTTAATCAACATTATTTTCCCAGATTTTAGTTAGCTGTCCTGGTGAATTCCTTTCCTCTCTTTTTGCTCAGTACTTTGATATTGATTGATCATTGTAATAATGTACACCAGAGGTATTCTTTAATGACTGGTTTGCTAACTAGGAAATTATATCCATTTACTACGAACGTTTGTTGAACTCTCCTGAAGCCAGAGTTTAACAAAATAATAAAAGGGGAAAACTGGGTGGGTTGCTGCTTGATTAGTAAGCCAGAAAGTATTTAAAAATAAAATAAAATGGAATTACATCATTTTCTGGATGTAAGTGCCAGCACTTCTACTTGCATTAACTTTATTTATTACACAAATAAGACATTTACAAAGCACAACATTAAAAGTATGTAACAAAACAGACATTGGTTTTACAAAAAGTGCTTACAATTTTGTTTTACTTTTTTAAAATAAATATTAGTCTTGACTGTCCACTCATTCAGAGAAAAAAATTTTTAACCATTGTAGCCAAGACATGCAGAATTGCAACATGCTACAACAAAATGATTGGCAGATGAAACAAAACTGGTGTTTAGTTGGCATCCTACAGATAAATCACTGATAGTAGTGCAGGATTGGTTCCCACTCCCCATCCCAACGAGTGAGTTGTGTAAGCACCTTTAGCTCGGGCATTGGGTTAACCAGCATGAGCCAGAAAAAAGCACTGGTGATAAAACCTTAAACCATCCCACTTCCAGAGCCAAGCCCTGTTAGTTACCTTATTAAAGTGGAGTGAAGAGCCTTTCGCTGGCTGTCTTCAGTGGATTCTGTCTGCAAAAGGGTTTGTAAATAGCAACTGGAAAAGTTTAGTGCATGGAGTCTGCATTGCTGCACCAGAACCCATCTGGCAATTACCGAATAAACTAAGAAAATGAGAATGACTTTAATTTTTTTTTTTTTTTTTAATCCACAGACAGGAGATGAATGCAAATGACCTGAGATAAGGTTTGGTTCAGTGGCAACAGTCAGTGTGAAATATGTTGTGAAACAATGTATTGAATAAATTAGAAGATTTCTTACATTCTTGGTACAGTTGAGTATTTTCCATACACATAATTAGCTCTAAAACTGCACAAGCTGAATTGCTTCCAGTTTTTGCAAACAATTTGGGCTTAATATAAACAGAGCCTGATTTCTGAATTAGCAAAGCTGCTCCTGGCTACTTATGGGGGGAAGTGCCCCAAGCACAGTCTGTGGTGAGCCCACGTCCCTGGAGAGAAACGCCTACATCCCCTCAGCCCCTGCCTTGCACTCCGGCCCTGCCGTGGTATCGGTTACAAACCCTGGGATATCCAGGACATTTCTCAAGTGGGGTTTTCCTGATCGAGTTGGTATTTAGCAGATACATATTTCATAGTTTCCCTTTCGTTGCATTGCCAAGACAGAAGAGAGGAACACATCAAACCCTTTTCTCCCTCAGCAGAACAGTTGTGGCAATCTCAAGAGACTGTGGGATGTCAGGGCAAGTTACAGCCTGAAGTCTCTCCTTCAGTCTTAAATGAAATAACTACCCATTCCTTCGTGGCGCTAATTCCACAACTAAATGGTCATTAGGATGTGCAAGCACAAATGGAGAACAAAGTCAGGCCCTGGTGACCCCCCGGCCCCCACGAGCATCTCAAGGCTGGCACAGGGACACAGCAACCACCTCAACCTGCAATGACAAACACTCACCAACAGCCAGCCAAGCAACACCCATCCTTCCCCCACTGCTACGGACAAGGACAGAAAGGACTGCACCTGGTGCAACTGGAGCGGCTGGTGACTGTCCCCTCCCTGGGGGGACACCTCTGCAGCCATGGTTCCAGTCAGGTCAGGCATGTGAGAGCGCCTTGTCACTGGTCACACTCTGGAAACGGTCACTCATACATCAGGAGGTGATGATAATATTTTGTGGACTTAATTCCCCTCTCTTAATTCCCCTCTCTCCTTTCAAATGTCATTTCAAATTGGGAATAGAACAGATACTGTCCCAGCTGTCCGAGGTAGTACCATCACTCTTTTAATACACATACACACACACAGAGAAGAGTGTGTGTGTGTTTGTTCCAACCAATATCAACGTGTGCTTGTACTCAGTTACTCCTCAAACCAAGAGATCTCGGTGGCCACCTCAGCAGACGTCCCCATCTCCTCACGCCATTCCCGGAGCGCTCCTCTTGGTTTCTCTGGAGCCACGTGTCTGGCTGCTGGTGTCACACGGAGTTCAGGGGCGCAGGCAGGAGAAGGCTCCCCACGTGTGCAGTAGGGGCTGGCCAGAGCAGAGGGATGGCTGCCCACCCGGCCCATGTCGGGGATTGATCCAGGATCTCCCAGAGAGGAAAGCACATGTATCTACATCTCCAATTAAAAACAAGTTATGCAACAGATGGATTCCCAGCTCCTGCTCGTCGGGCACGGTTCAGTCATATCCCTCACTAGCTGTGGCTCAGGGTAGGCTTTCACATTCTTGGAAGAGCGGCCTCACAGACACTTCCCAGCAGGACAGGCCCGTGTGCTTGCGTGGAGAGAGGTTTTGTTACAGACCTGCTCTTGGCTCGGTGCAAACTGAGAAGGGCTGGCAGAGGTCACTTGTTTACTTTTCGTTATTACCATCAATGAAGGATCATTTTGGAGTCCTTTTCCTGACTTGGGGCCAGACTGCTGAGCGCTTCCTTTGCTGTTGCCATGAGCCCAGCAGTTCTCCTGGGATGCACCCTCATCCCAGGGCCTGGCAGGACTGACAGCTGTACCCCAGCAAGGGAGAACAGGAGGGCAGAGAGAATCAGAGTGATGCTGCCAGAGAAAGGAAGATGCCATCCCCTTACTGTCCACTTGGCTAGCGACCATTCCTGCTGGCCTTACTGTGGTTTTCACCTTTTTAACTGGTCTCCAGTTTCTACCCAACTCTTTCCACTGCCTGAACTTGAGTCCACAGCAGGGCAGAACATTTCTACACCTTTATGGCCACCTTCCATTGAGCATTTCCCAGTCCCAGAGTATGGATTGTCTGAGAGCTTTCTGTAGGTACGTTCTGAAATCACCCATTTGTGATCCAATATGACTCCAAGGAAATAAAGTAGCTTGTTAATAAAGAAAAAGAGTAAAAAACTTAAAAAAAAAAAAAGATTTGGCAGATGGCTGTGAGAGGAGAGAGATATTCAGTGTTCTAAGAACAAGTCAGCAATCAAAAACTTCAGGGTGCTAAACCTGGCTCTGCCACCAACCCTTACGGTTCCTCTCAATTTAGGACATCTCTGCTTCCCCTCCTATAAAACGGGGGGAAAAACACTAAGATTTACTTACCTTTGAGTGACCAAAGGACATGTGATTCTAAAGCACTTTGAGGAGGAAGAAAAACTGCCTATTTCCAGCTGGCATCATGTTTTCCACTCAGTGGAGTCTCAGCTACCTGCGAGTTTGGTTCAGGAAGGTCTGTCTATATATCGAGTTGCTGAGCCAAAAAGCCAATTTCAGATTTCACACGTGAGTGGAAAGAAGGAGGGATGTCCAGGAACTGCTTCACTGGTGCAAGAAGAGAATCAGGCCAAACCACATAAATTCCTCCTTCCTTTGTGCTCAGAGGTGATCATCAACCCCTCTGAGACTCAGCGTGTTCCGGGTTGTTCATATTCCCATGGGTTTGGGAGCAAGACTTGCAAGCGCAGTAGAGTCACCAGTTTTGACTGTGTCTGGCACTGCCTTGGAGAGACTCACGGTCATTCTACAAGTCCACAAGAAACAAGTGTAAAATGTAACTCTGCACTCAACACACACATACACAGAGTGTCGCTGGAGAAATCAGAGCGGACGCGAGGTGCTGGTCAATGGAAAGAACTGAGAGCGCTGGATCTGAGCTTCTCCCGCGGGACTGGCGGCAGCTGCCGTGGGCTGGGCGCTGTGTCAGCGGCTGAGGGGCAGTGGTGCTGGTAGGGCCACGGGCAGGTGAGGAAGAGTCCGCGCAGTCAGTACTGAAAGAGGATGACCTGGGGGAAAAACGGGAGCGTCAGAGGCTTCCAGAGACAGAGCCCTCGCGGTGGCGATGCGCTTGCAGGGAGCAGCGGAACAGACACGGGCTCTGCTGGGACAGCCACTTCCTCGCAGGAAAACCCTCTCTGGAAGCACTGTCTGCCCGGCAGCCGCCAGCCCTGTTCAGGGAAGGAGCCGCCGGGGCCGCACTGAGGAGCCCGGGCGGGAGGTAGCGGGACTGTGGCAGAGGCGCACCACACCTGCGGCTGTGAAACCAAACAGAACCGGGCAGCGCACCAAAACCAGCGCTTCATTCATCTGGTCTGTGCTACAGCAGCTACCGAGAAAGACACAGACCATGACCAGCAGTCCTGACTGTCCACCTCACTCACTGATCAGCACAGGCTCCCCAAAACACTGCGCCTCGCTGCTCTGCAGGTGCAGCCCCTTCCCCGCCGTCGGGCAGGGGGAGCAGCCGCTGAGCAGGTCACAGCTCACTTCTCACCAGCCACTGCACTGAGCACCCCGAGAGGAGGCTGCGGGGTGCTCCCCTCGCAGAGGGAAACACACACTCAGCATTTAAATGTGTTTTCCCAGGATCTCAGCTATCTCGGCTATTAAAAAGTTTTGGATGTGGGGGGGAAAAAAAGCTACTTGAGTTTTCAGGAATTCAACATGCAAGTAATTGTTTAGAAAAGGAGCTGCTTGGGGGGAAGCTCCGTGTCCTGAGAACCCTGTTCTGCAACAGCTGTGAGCCAGTAATTACATTTAAATCAGGAGCTGCTTGCTGCAGTGAAGCTTCTCTAACAACAGCACCAGGACTGCATAATATTTTCTGAAAACTCTGCAGCTTGCTGGGCAGACATGACAAAATGGTAGAATTTAGACTGAAAAAGTAACTTTGCTGTGCCCCTGCTTCTGCCCATTGAAACATAAGCTCAATAAGCTACTGCTGCTGCACTGAGTAGAGAGAGATCTGGAGAGAGGTGCTGAGAACTTCTAGCAGTGAAGACAAAAGCTAAAACCTCTAAGAGTTCCCAAAGGCTCAGTGTTCCCTGAAAAGGAAGCCACTGAAACTGGGGTCCTAAATAAAATCTTCCAAGCCTAAGCATGTTTGAGAAGTCTTGCCCCAAGAAGCCGTGTGTTAGAACAGATACTGTAAGTGCTGAACAGAAAAACATCAACATGCAATATTGTCTCCTGGCCAGACATTGTGAAATAACATTCCTACTTCAAATATTGTAACAGCCAGTTGTTATTCTTTTTTAAGCAATACTGCAATCCACAAGAAATGAATCTTTTTTGTTAACTCGTGGAAAACTGGGAAGTTAGCACATGCTAGAGCTTCCCCCCGCCCCGCTCCGTTGTTAAGAGCCAATTGCTGTTCACACTGACAACACGTGCAGGCGCCTGAGGAACGGAGCAGGACAGAGCCCAGGGCACACGGGAGGGGGAAACCAGGGAGGATTCAGGCAGGAGGATGTGAGAGCCTTCAGTGGATGCAGGCGCAGAGTCCCAGCACGGCACAGCAACGAGGGGTGTCCAGTGAAAAACACAGTGATGCCATTTTGACCAACAGTGGGTACATCAGCCTAGGGGCCCCCAAAACTAATGAAAGACACATGGGTGGGTGGCAGATGCCGGAGGTCATGGAGAAGCAGTGATGCTGACAGGAGACGGCGGTGGCAATGATGTCACACACAAATCTTTGCTACGGGGGAGGGTTGGCCGCGGAGCCTGGAAGAGGGACTACATTTACCTTCTCACCCCTATTAGATAGTGGTCCTTCCATGTCTGCTTTGAGGTGCACTGGTGGAGCAGTGTAGGGAAGTCTACAGTGCACTTGTCCACACTGTACCTGACCTGTGGAGGAGAAGGGGCTTCAGCCTCTGTTACTATAAACAACACACGCCCTCCATCCGGCACGGCCGGGCTTCCACCGGGACACGCGGGGGAGCAGGAGGAGCCCGGCGGGTCAGGCAGAGGCGCAGCAGGAGCCCTCATGGGCGAGGGAGGGGAGAAGCCTCACAAGAGCCACAGATCCAAACCTCTGCCCAGGCATGACCGAAGCTGCCCCTCACTCAGAAATCATTCACTGGCACCGGGGAACTGTCAGGGAAAGCAACTCTGCTGTTCTGAGCAGGAAGGAGACCACTGACCACCGAGCCCCACGGGGCTCGCTCACACCTCTTCTCCGTGACACAGAGAGCACAAGAGGGCCTAGGACCAGTCAGGTAAAACCCAAGCACTGACTTTCCTGGGGGCGAGTTAATCCCGAAGACGGAGTTTATCAGACAATGGGAGCAGGAGCAGCGCGGGCACCAGCCCTGCAGCCGCAGCGCACGGAGAGTTTTGCCGCCGCCTCTCCCGGGCGCTGCCCCTGCCCTGCCCCGGCCCCGCCGCCTCTTACTTTCGATGTATCCGTGCAGCGTCACCATCCGGGCCCGCTCCGGGCTGCTGAAGGGCGAGTAGTGAATGTCATCGGACAGCGAGGAGGGGATGCGGGACGGGGGCGCTCCCGAGGGCGGCACCGTGTGCTGCGGGGTGTGTTTTTTATGGCGGGCTCTGCAGTTTTGAAACCAAACCTGAAACAAAAGCAGCGAACGCTGTGACAGCTGAGAGACAACTGGGTTGAAGTGTGGTCCTTCACCAGGGTCCTTGGATGGGGGTCTCTTCGAAGTGTTTACAAAAAGGGAATGAAACAGAGAAATCTGTGCCTCACCAGCTTCCACAGGTTTGTTTTACACTCACCAGAGCAAGAGGGAAGATGCGTATACAAAGCTTTGTCCCTGCACAGCCTTCCTGCAAATGATGGCAGCACCTTTCAAGGTCTTATTTAAGTTTTAATCTGCAACCCCAGCTCACCTGGCCTAAAAGTACAGCTGAGATCAGTTGGGACACTTGGGCATTGGCAAAGAAAGAAACAAGAGCAGACAAAAATGAGTAGAAGCTTAAGCTAGGATAAGTCGTGACTTTAAGAATGATGAAAACAATATTGTTTTAATCACTTGTGGTTTATCATATTCAAAAACCCCATCAGCAGAACATTAAAGCTGAGAAAGGAGGGTACTGTGGTGAGATACAGCCACAGTCTGTGTGAGCAGCAGGTATGAGATCTCTGATCATATCTCACTGCTTTTAATTAAAGGAGTAGTTAGGGAATTACATCCTAGAGTTAAAACATGCTTGGAAGGGAGTTTTTGTGCTAAAGAGGTGATCTGTTTCTTATGCTCCAATTTTGCAAGAGAGCTGGGTCTAAAAACCTTCTCCAAGACTGAGTGAAGATCAGCTCTCCAAGGCAGAGCACACTGGACCACAGAGAAGGAAACAGTCGTAAGCATTTGACAAATCGTTTCCTGTTCGAAGCGCCTTTAAAAATTATCCACATAAAAAATCACCCGGTGTGCAGCCTGCTTGATCTTTAGCTAAATGAAGAATCTCAAAACCAGTGATCTGAGCCAGATTTTCACACACAAAATTTAAATGTGTCATTGGCAAAACAATCCTGGATGAAAGCTCCAAATTTATTTTAATCGCTCATGTTTTTATTGTATGCAGAAAGTATGTGAGCAGAACATTAACGTGATGAGTATAAATGTCACCAGGAGGCAAAGCTGGGCTGTCTGTGAGCTGGGATTTGCAGAGAGGACATTTCTCAGTCCCTATGGCACCATTCGCCTTCCCTCCCAGCTCAGGCGTGGGGACTTCCCTGCCACTGTGTCCCCTGGGGCTGCAAAACCCCTTTTTCTTTAAACTTCTCGATCCCAGTGCTTCCTGACGCTGGTGAACTTTGCCTGCTCGTGGCGGGGGCGGCTGCCGGGGAAGCTCCCACACTCCCCGTCAGCGGCTGGGACAGAGCTCAGCGCTCCAGGACCTCGTACTAAAGGCAGCTTTCCCACCCAGCGATTTATTGCGACTTGCTGGGGCTGTTGGGGTTTTGATTCATTGCATCATAAGAGGGAGAAACAAATAGCAAACCCACGAGCGAGACAGAGAAAGAAAGAATGGTGCTGGCACCGCTGCGGGAGCAGAGGAGCCGACGCGCAGGGGAGGCAGCACGAAGCTGCTGGATGCTGGGTGTCCGGGGGCGAGGAGCCGCGGGGCTGTGAGCCCTGTCTGGTGCCAGCCTTCAGGTGCCCCCTCCCTGCCCTGCTTGGGGCTGCTCGGCCCACGGTGGCGGCACCGTGCCCGTCGCTGCCCTCACCTGAATTAAATTCCGGCTCAGCCCCGTCATGTCCGCCAGCTTCTGAAGCGTTTGTGCGTCGGGGTTGTTGTCCTGAGCAAACTGTGCCTGCATGACCTGCGGAGAGAGGAGAGGGGGGCTCAGGGTGAGGCTGGGGAGCCAGGGCCCCTCCCAGCCCCCCGGCCCTCCTGCCCGACCTGCAGCTGCTCGGCGGTGAAGGAGGTGCGGGCTCTCTTGGCCGGCTTCGGCTGGCTGTCCTGCTCCGAGGGCACAGCCCCCTCCAGCGTGATCCCATTGCCTACGGGAGAGAAGCCCCATGAGCCACAGGTCAGAAACCCACCTGCCCCCTCCACGTGCAGCTGCTGCTCCTCTGGGGGACGCCACACCTGGTGGCATCACCGAGTGGGACACCCGCAGCATCCCCTCAGCTGAGGGACAGCCCCCCTGGCATCACAGCGTGGGACACCCACAGCAGCCCTCGCTGCAGGGGGAGCAGAAAGAGGGGAGCCAGCGCTGCCACTCAGGAGCTGCCCTGGGCTGCTGAGCCCCTGCACACACAGGGAAGGAGAAAGCACCGTTCCCCAAGAGTTTACTGTTGAATTAAGAAAAATGCATCAAGTGGTGGAAGCCACAGGGAATAAGGGGAGACAGCAGCAGGAGAAGGGTCAAGGTGGTGTGTGAGGGCAAGAATTGATGTCCCACTGGCCCTGACTCACAGTCAGTCACCGCTTGGCCACATTCTCCAGGGAGTGGCTCAGAAGGGACCCTGCATCTGCCAGGCTCACCATCATCCATCACTCCTGCTCCTTGCTGGTCCCTGTGACCCCGTTTTCACTCATGGGCACTGCTTCCATCAGTCCTTTCATGCTGCTCAGAGCATTTCAGGGGGCTCTTTGCTCCTTTCCCCAGCCCCAAATCGTCCCAGCACCCTGACCTCCTCTTCCTCCTGGGTCCCAGAGCAGCAGCAGGAGCAGCACCATCCCCACGGCCTTGGGGTGGCCACGCTCTGAGCAGCAGCCACGCTAAGGGGGACCCTCCAGGGGGGCACTGACCTCCCCCTTGCCCAGCACAGTGTCGGGGCGAGCCCAGCCGTGCTCACGCTGCCGTGCATCCTCCGGGGATGGTGGCCAGAGCCGGGTCCCTCGCTCCTCACTGGGGCCCTGCTGTAGCCCTGGCTGCTCTGGGCAGCGTAGGTGAAGCACTGCTGAGGGGTGGGCGAGGGAGGGTGGGTGAGGGAGGGCAGCTGAGCGGGGCTGGCGCTCGCCCCGCTCCCAGGATGCGCCTGCACAGCCCGGCAATTGCTGCACAAGCTGGACCAGGCTGTGATTGTCTTGGCTTGACTTGAAGGACTTTCTCATATAGTTTGACTTTTTCTTTTCGGATGATGAATGGGACTCTGACTTCAGCAACATCTGTTTATTTTTCTTGTATGTAAAACCTCATGTGCAGAAGAAATTGCGGGGTAATTACTGGAGGGGGGAGTGCGGCCCTCCAACTCCATAGCAACTACAGCTCTCTGAAGTGATCCCACCCCCTTCTCAAAACCCCTTGGACACAGGTAGTGACACCTGACACTCACCAGGTGCCCCAGCACTGCCCAGCACCGGTGCTCAGCCCACACCAGCAGGTTGTTCTGAGCAGCAGCAGCAAACCCACCATCCCAGCCCTCAGCTGGGGCAACAGCTCTGCAGGACTCCCCAGTGCCAGACCCTGCTGTCCTCACACCATTCTGCTCCCCCAGGACATGTGGCTTCTCCTCCTCCACCCTTGCTCCCCATCACTCCCTCACACCCCCGCAGCAGCTGACCATATGGACCAATGTGCCCCGAGCCACGTCCCGAGCCAGGACCCTCCCAGCCCAACTGGGCACTCTGTTTTCATCCTCTTACTCAAACACAGTAAACAGAAACATATTATTTTCCTGTCAGGTTGTTAATTGTTTCCACATGCTGCATGGGCTGGGACGTGGCGTGTCAGTCCCTGTGCCCACCATGTGCTGAAGTACTTTCCACCACAGGACAGGCCCTGGCACTGCCCGGCCTTCCTTAGTTCCGCTCTGGATTTACCCCACAAATTTGTTCCTCTGAGCATCTCTCTGGGCACTGCCATGCAGGAGGGTGGAGAAAGGACAGGAGCTGCAGTGCTGCGTGACCTTGGTGTCACCGACTCGATGGGGACAGTGGAGATTGGCCAGCCGTGGCACAGCGCTGTCCAGCTGGGAGTGGCATGACCCCAAATGGGCAGGGCGGGTGGAACATGAAGTGAAGGTTTTGTCAAAACGCCAATCCCACCTTCTACATTTATGACTCACAGCCTCAAAATCCCAGCAGTCTCCTCAGGCACTGCGCGCGGGGCTGTACAGGACCGGGCACCGACCCTGGCATTGCCCACAGCGGACAGGTCTGCCACGAGCCGCAGGTGCTGCCGCACACTGGCCACCCCATGAGCTCTCTGCCAGCCCAGGGCCTTGTGCTCAACGTCCCCCAGGGCCACCCATCACCACTTTTGGCAACGATAGAACCGACCCCAACACCCCATGCTAAGAGTCAGCACGGGGACAGTGACACCCTGCGCAGGGCCTGGGCCGAGGCCGCGGCCGCCGGCGCTCCGTACCGTTCTCTGCCGCTCTCTTGAGGTTCTCTATCATGGTGTCGTAGTGGATCCGGCACAGCACCTTCTCCTCCACCAGGCCGAACTCCTCGCCGGTGGAGAGCTGCCGCTTGCAGGAGAAGCAGGCGAAGCAGGCGAGGTGGTAGGCGTTGCCCCGCGCTCGCCGCACCCAGTCGCTGGCGTAGATCTGCCTGCCACAGCGGGCACACTTCGTACCGAACCGGCTGCAGGGGAGAAGAGGCAGGTGAGGGAGGCAGGTGAGGGAGGCAGGGGAGGGAGGCAGGGGAGGGCAGGCGGGGTGAGGGGAGGCAGAGTGAGGGCAGGCAGCACAATGCTGGGTTGCAGGCACTGCTGTTGGCCCCCTTGCTCGCCCCGAACCCCCCAACTCCCACAGCACCCGCTCCTGGAGAGGGGCAGTGGAGCCGCCCCACGGTGCCTTTTGCCGTGGCAGCGGCGTGGGCAGGAGTGGGGTGTAACTCACTGCAGCCCTGCAGCGCCAGACACGGCCGAGGGGCTGAGGTGACGCAGCGCCGTGAATCAGCTTCCAAGCCCGTGGGTTTTTTATTTTGATAACAGCCAGTGTGAGACTCAGATGGAAACTGTGTCAGAGCTGGTTCTCTCCCGCTGCCGTAAATCAAACCATGTGTGTTCTCCTCACACGTACAGGCGCACACATCTGCTTCTCCCCCATGGAGGAGGTCTCCTCGCTGTGGGAGGATGATGTGAGCCCTGGAGTGAGCTATGCTGGAAGGTAGCTCAGCACAGTGAAGAGGCAACAAGACAGCCAGGATCCCTTCACCAGGTGATGGTGTGAAAAACCCCATTCCCATCAGGATGCTGATGGCCAAGGGCAGGCAGTTCACAGGGAACAGCAGATGTGGCCCCCACGGCCCTGAACCCCCAAGCCAGTGTCTGACATGAGGTGCCAGGCATGGCCTTGGTTTGATTTCCGCATTTCAGTATTACTGCTGCTTAAAAAAATAAACCCAGTGAGCAGCAGCGAGAGCATCAGGAGAGAAGGGAGCATCCCCTCTGCCACCCCAGAGGTGGTACTGGCTCCAACACAGTCACTGCACTTCCCCACACAGCCCCAGCACTGCTGCTGCCACCTCAAGCTCCCGCGGGCTCCTGCCACCCCTCACCACAGTGGGAAGCGGAGCCGCTGGCAGCCCTGCTCAAACAGCTCCAGCATCTCTCAATGCAGGCACAAAACACGGACAAGAAATGACCACAACAAGCAACAGGAGAGACCCCGCACCACAAACCCTTCAGTTCAGCGGCCAGAGCAGCCCCAGGCTCTGCGGACAGGCAGAGACAGAGCCCAGGTCAGGCCATCACAGCCAATGTGCTGCCCCTGCCCGACCCCACACCGCGGAACTGCTGCCAGCCGTGGGCCCAGCAAGACGTGGAAAGAGTGTCCTGTGCTGGGATTACTAATAACAAAACTATTTGGGAGGAAAAGAAGGGTCTAAATTTTTAAGCCTGACCATAGCTGACCAAAGAAGAAAAAAAAAGGAAATTTCTGTGCTGAAATTATACAGAGACTTAGCTAAGAGACTTCACTAATTTACTTCAGATGGGAACATTGTAAACTGACTTTGTGCCAGCTCGTTTATATAAACGCACAAACAAAAGAACTGTATTAATTTTTTATTTAGAAATAAAGATCATTCCTGTAAATTGAATTACTTTGAACAATGTGCTATGTAAACAGTCGTACTTGCTGAACAGTATCAAGCGAGGGGCAGGCGTACGGAGCTAATGGCACGTGGTGATCGCCGCTCCCCGCTCGGATCCCAGCCCGTGGCAGGGGGAGCACAGCACGGGGATGGGGGAAGCTGAGGCACCAGGCGCCACACAGAAGAGGTCACACGTCCCCATCACACATCAGCTGGGATCTGGGGGAGACACCCAGGAGTCTCCGGAGGACCAGGCAGGACCTCCAGGTTGGCAGCAGTGCCCAGGGAGGAGGGCAGGGTTTGCTGGAGGCGCAGGGGCTCGCGTGGCCATGGCAGCAGCGCAGGCAAGGGCTGATGCTGCTGTCCCTGCAGAGCCAGGGCATGAGCAGAACCTGGAGAGAGGCTGAGGCTCAGCAGCAACGCGGGCACGGGGCTGCACAGCCTGCGGCACCCGCAGCCACTGACGCCTGCAGCCCTCGGCCAGCTCCCGTCTGCAGCGCCGCTGCGGAGATCGCGCTCCACAGAGACAGCGCTGGGCCGGGCACAGCAGCCACTGTCACCCAACAGAGACTGTCACTGCAGGGACAGCCACCGTGGGACCCCCAGGGGCACAGGAACGGGGAGAGAAATGCCTGCGAAGTCTGTCCCTACCCATCACCACTGCAAATAACAGCTCAGACATAACACAGGCTTCAGCTCGCTGAGCTCACAGGGCAAAAGAGCCCCATCTGCTCAGGGCAGTAGAGCACCAGGAGAGGGGCTCCACATGACGTCTTCCACCTGCCTAGCAGGGACAGGGATGGGAATAGGGACAGGGCCACACTGTAGGAAAGAGACACAGAGCCAGAGGATTTATCTAAGCTCAGAACAGTGGCTCAAGTTGGAGCATCACCAACCGCTACCAGAGCCATTGGCTTGTGCTCTGTGTGCACGGTTTGTGGTCGGGTGAGCAGATGCTCTCCCCAAAGGTTAGCTCTGGGAGATGGAAACTGACAACAACATTACCAGTAAAGAGTCATCCCAGAGAGACTCATCCCGGCAAGACTCATCCCACCTCCTCCAGAGGCGGCTGCATCATCTGGGGTGCGGGAAGAGCAGAGGCGGGAGGACGCCCTGGTGCATCCTGTCTCTCCCACGCCACTTGTACCCAGGTGCTGCAGCTCCCTCAGCCCTCCTGTCCATCCCTGCCTCTGGGGACAGGGCAAGAGGCACCCAGCCCAAACATTCCTGCCCCCTCCTGGGTCCACTCTGTAGGAAGCCCCTAACACAGCCCTCAGAGTCAGCTGCAGCTCCCAGACATCTCCCCAGGCTCACAGCAGAGCAGCGGCGGTGCCTCAGCGAGGATCTTCACGCTGCACCACGGCGATGCCCGAGCAGGAGCATCATCCCAGTGGGACATAAGAGTGAGGGGTGAAGGCCACCTGAGCCACAGCCAGGCCAGTGACCCCAAGGTCACATGCCTACAGACTGCCCACCGAGGTCACAGCAGGGCACAGCAGGAATCACACCAGGATCATGCCGGGCCTCCGGGCGGCCAGAGCTGTGGGAGCTTGGCTGTGAGCAGCCCTTGCATCGCCCGGGAACACAATGTTCTGCTCAATGAGCTCCAATTTTAGTTTGGTTCTCCTTGAAGTGCTAGAGCCTTAGATGCCAAATGTAATTATTTGACAAGACACAAGAAACAGCAGCATTTGCTTTAAAAATGCACATAAGGCCATGGAGTCGCATCAGTGCCAGCACCTACACAGCCCCTCGTGGGGACAGAGAAGCAGGCCTAGCCACACTCCCCGTGGCAGTGGGGCTGTGACATGACAGCCCCGTGCCTGACAGCCTCCATCCTCAGCGTCCCCCAACAGCCCATCCTCAGCGTCCCCCAACAGCCCCGGTGTCGGAGGAATCAGCCCTGCACCAACAGAGCATCCATGTGACCTGTGCAGAGCATCCCACTGCCCCTTCTGCCTGCCCCGGCTCCAAGGACCAGCATGGGGTTAGGATGGGGTTTCTGCTTTGTTTTTTTAAAAACCCCACACATTTAATCTGCATCAAATAATAAATAAAATTTTTAAAATCCATCCCGAGGATCAGGTTTAGCCCTCGCCACGCGCCAGGTTCCACTGGCTGGAGTCAACAAGATGCCAGCCGGGATGCTCCCGGGGCTGGGTGGGTGCAGGAGGGGGCCGAGAGAGCGGACAAAGAGGCGAGTTTGCCAGGGGCAGCCGGAGAGATCCCAGCCCCGGTGAGCAGCTCCCGGCCGCACACCGGCACCGACGGCGGTGGTTCAGCCCGGCGGGTTCTGCCACGGGAGACGGCGGGAGCGACCCCCTCCCGCCACCCCTTCCCACCGCGCCGGGGCCNCCGCTCCCGCCGCGCTCCGAGCGCCGCCGCTGCCGTCGCTGCCGCCGCTCAGAGATTCACCAAAATGAAATTTTAAAATCTCTCCAAACCCCCACCTTTTTTTGCAAAAGACAGGTGCGGAGCGCCGGCTGGGAGCCCCCGCGCCCCCCGAACGGGCACCGCAGGAATCGGGAGCGTCCTGCGGCGGCTTCCGCGATTTTCGTTTTATTTCCCTTGGCCCCGCCGGTACCGGCGGGCAGAGCCTGGCTGCTCCTAACGGGAAGGGGGTCGGGGCTTCTCGGACGGGGGGTCGCGAAACAGATTTGTTTTAACTCTATTATTTGCCATATTTGCTCGAAGGTAATTTCGAGATCCAGGCGCTACTTCAAAACCGCCTTTGGAAAGATCCGCTCTTAAAAGCAAACCGAAAATAAACCAAACATCAACGGCACCAGAACGGTGATAAATGAATGGAAACATTCAAAGTACCCCAAAACAGCACCGCGGCTGCGGGACCCCCTTGTGCCTTTCTGTGTTGAGTGGGGAAAATTTCGCTGAAATCACCCAAAATTGCAGTTTGAAAATAACAACAACAAAAATAATAATAACAACAGTAATAGCAACAACAAAAACCGCCACAGGGCAGGACACAGAGCATCGCAGCCTCGGGACTGACCCGGTTCTCCGAGCCCCGCACCCACCTCCGTGAGCCCCGCGCTCCCGGAGGCACCGCACCGAGCCCGGCGGGGGCTGGGCTTGAGCTGCGGAAAATCGGGTAATCGCAGACCGTTTAATAAAAAACACCGGAGGAATCTCTGAGGTGCCCCCCCGAGCTCCCCTGCCCGCTGTCGTCGGGGCAGCCCCGAGCTCTGCCGCGGCCGGAGGATGCTCCGAGCCCCCGCGAGGTCATTCCCATTTCCTGCCCGCCATTCCCCTTCCTCCCGGGTCAAACAGTATTCCCTCGTCCTGGTAGGATGGGGAAAGTCAGAGCTGGGGTTCCAATGTTTAGTCAAACCCCGGCGAGCAGATCAAAATACTCAGTCCCCTCGTGCGAGTCAAATTGGGGGGGATTCGTGGTTTAAGGTTTAGAACAGAAAGACTGTCGAAGCCAGACCATCCTCCCTGAGGGACAGGCTGCCCCGGGTG
>WEIT01000164.1:257664-270928 GCA_013389985.1 Dryoscopus gambensis
CGGCAGCGGGGATCGCGCCCACCGCCGCGGCGTCTGGCCGCCCGCCGCTGCCCGGGCTTCATTAGTAACCTGATAATTCCCCAGCAAAGCCCCGGCAGCGGTGCCACCGCCGGGTAATTGCAGGACGGTAACGTGAGCTGATGGAGGCCGGGGATGGATCCTCGCCGTTATTGATTGTGACAGCTAAATTGTTAACCGAGAGGGAAATCAGATGAAAGCCATTTTAGAATAAATACAAGGCATTAGGTTTAAACATCGAGGTTGCAGGAAAGCCCAAGAAACCCCCAGGAAACGGAGCTCAAGGCCTGCCAGCTTGTCCTCCTCTCTGTCCCCAGCTCCGCAGAGGCTGAGTGCAGGGGGACACGGACAAGTGCAGAGGCGAGATGCTGAGAAAGGACAATGTAAACCCTTCGTTCTCACTGGCGGAGTCTGAATTAGCTCTGGCTGCTCCAGAAGAAACACGTAGGAGTTTTCATGGACGCAGCCACGAAAGCTGTCTGTCCCCCTACGCAGCACTGGTCGAGGCAGGGCCGTGTGAGGTTTGTTTGCACCCCCAGAGTGGTGCTGGGCTGTGCCAGCCATGGCTCAGCACCACGGTCCAGCGCCACAGACCAGCACCATGCACCCAAGCAGATGCTTGCACTGCTCTCATGGTTACAGACCAGGCTCCCTGGACCCCACAAAGCCAGAACAGGCTCAGGAAATGGGTGACTCTAGGCCAGCTTCTGCCTTACACCAGCCTTTGGAGTAAGTCTCAGCCCTGCAGGGTGTCCTGCTCTCACTGCCTGCTAAGAGCAGACACATCTCCAACGTGCATCTTGCACCAGGAACAGGGCCCGGGCAGTGACTGGCGAACGCAAAGCACTGGAGCGAACAAGTATCAGCACTGAGCCCATCCCTGTTCTCACCCCCATGTGCTCCCTCCACCAGTGCTGGAGTTTGTACAAGGCAGCAACAAGGTGGCAGCGTGTCAAGCAGCAGCTCGGCCAGAATCCCAGAATTTGGGGTTGGGAATGTTCTGTGCTCCCAGATTCCATGCCAGTCCCGAGTGAGGAGGGACTGTCACCACAGGCAGAATGGTTCAAATACCAAGGAAAAACCCACCCTGTGGCCATGGTGAACACTGCTCTCAGTAACCCCACCTTGCTCCCACAGATTTGCTGGAAATACATGGGAACCCCCTCAGAGGACAGGACTGTAGGCTGGAGGCGAGGAACAGCCCAACTCCTCTTCACGGGAACCAGGCACCAAGCCCTGCTCTCCTTCCCACCACTGCCAACCTCCCTACTTACGGCTCCAGCGCCGGCCGCAGCGATGCCGCGCTCCCCGGGGCTCTTCAAACCTCTTTTACGACGGTCTTATGCAAAGTCCCAGGGTTGATGCTCATGAAAAAAACGTTTCTGAGCATTTCCCTCCTCCCAGCTCCAGCGTCAGGAACTCTGCGCTATCGGTGCGGGGCCGCCGGGAAGCCGCAGCGTTCCCGGGAAGCGCAGGCAGCACCAGCGCCTGCCAGGCCGGCGGCAGCAGGAATGACCAACACAAACACCGACCTGCAATAAAGCTCCCCCAGGTCTGAGTCTGGCCGAGCGACAGACAAGGCACTTCTGTTAGCGACCGTGGCAGTGCAAAGAAATAATTAAAAAAAAAAAAGACTGATGCTATTGTACCCAGATTCTGTCAGTGGACTTCGGCTGATGCCAAGCATTTACCACCCTCACTCACTTCCTGCTTGCCACCCTCGGCTTTCCTGGAGGAAAACATGCATTTTGAATGTTTATTTAGAGCCGTAAGAATTTCAACAAATTGTATTTAAATACAAATAAATATCAAAGTATGTTTCTGATGGGAGCACAGCCACACACCCATTTGAAACCAGGTATCTTCTAAATTCCTAATGGGAACAGAATTCAGAGGTGTTCTAAACAACGCAGATACAGACCCGGAAAGCTACAAATGTTAGACCACGCAGGAACAAACACAGGCTGTTCACAGAGAAATGCAAACGCATGTCACTGACATTCAGAGGGGTACAAACTCCCAAGGATACTACTTTTCCCTCTACTCAGGTACCCAAAAACTAGGAAACAAACATTAACAGCACAAGACCTACTTTTGAACAGTTCAGGCTTTCAACAATCCTCCACCACAGACAGGCACGGCTCCATTCCAGGTGCTTGGTTCGGCAGCAGGAAGCGAGCTCTGCCTGGAGGGAGGTGTGCTGCTGCTGCAGGAATACAAACCTCCCTGGGCTGTGCCACTGAGCAGCTCCTGCCTGCACAAACCGGGGCTGTTTCCAAATTGTTTTCCTCCTCCTGTTTGAGACCACCATCACCCAGCTTGGGGGAGCAGATCAAGAGTGACCGATGAGGTCTGACAGGACTGGGGAGGGCAGACATGGGAAAATCAGACCGGTGTCACCTGGACCCGAGCATGTGAGCTCTCTGACATCCCCCTGGCACAGGCAGTCACAGCACCGTGTGCACAAAGGAGAAAATGCTGCCAGAAAATGTTTTTTTCCTCAGATTTCTATTTTGCAGACATTTAGGGGTAAAATGTGCAGTGGGCCAGATGGTTCAGAGCAATGCCTTCCATCAGATCCGTGGCTTTGGCCTCTGGGGCAATCCCAGCTCACAGCAGAACCAGTTCACCACAAACACTGGTGCCACCTCACACCAAGAGGCAGCTGACCACCTCTACCAGCCAGTGGAAACCAAAGCTGGGCAGGACAGGGGGCAAACACCGAGCTCATGGCTTGGAAGATGTCTCAGAGGCTGCAGTGACTCTCACACTGTCACATCTGGCTCACGAGGAGCTGCCACCGTCAGGGACCCCTGAACACAAATGCCAAAGCTCAGGGCACAGCACAGACCTCAGTGGTGTGTAAATACACTAATTCCCACCTGCAGGCACACACCTACAGCCTAAACAACACTGAAAATACCTGTGCTGGGTCATCAGCTTAAGGTTATCATGTCATAAAGTAACATTCTGGAGTCTGCAAATCAAAAATGCAAAATCAATTGGCTTTGGTGCATATAAAATATTGCCTGCACAGTTACTAAAGGTGTTGCAAGATCTATTTGAAATGAGTTTTATTGAGATGAAAAAGTTTTTCCATGATAACTACAGCATGTTAATCAAAACCAAGTGCTTCTCCTTCCATTAAAACATGAATTGGAATACATTTTGTTCAAAAATACTTTAAAAAGTAATCAGTTAAATGGAGTATTTTTGGATGTGCTTTACTCCAAACGCTGGTTACTGTTTCTAATCTGGCTAATGAATGCACACTAACAAGAGGTTGACTCTGTGTTCATCAGAGGCTTTGAAGGGAACCTATTTCTCTGAACAGCCTTTAGCTGTGAGCTGCACTGGCAGGAGGTGCAGACCCTCAGGGGTGACAGGGGGCTGTGCTGGCCGTGCCCTGCTCAGGTGGCATCGTCCTTCCCACTCTACAAAAGTACAAAAGCATTGGAGGACTCCAGGTATACAAAGCAGTGTTTCTTGCTACCATCATCCATTCATAAGCATCATCTTCTGGATTTCCAGGCAGCCCTGGAGTAAGGAGTAGTCCTTTTCTTATCCGGTGGTTTGAAGTAAGAATAAACGGGTGCTGCAGGATATTCTGCGTCTGGATTTTCTGCCATCATTTTCAGCTTGGCTTCAATGGCCTTTATTTTTGCACTGACACTGGAAAGAGAAAAAGCAGAAGGGAAATTGAGCTTGATCTTAGCATGAAACCCAACTACAGAAATCCAGAGATTCTGCTGACATGAGGATCCTCACTGCACGAGGAGGGGCCGGGCAGCCCCCACCGCTGCATCCACAGCGAGGCAGGAATGCACTGCCTGGAGCCCACACTGCTGCATTTCAACCCCTGCACGGGTCTGCTCCTCCAAGGGACACCTCAGCACCCCCAAATAACAGCCCCTGCACCTATTCAGCGCTTTCTTGAGGACGCTGAGTGAGACAAGAACAGGACAAGCCTTCCCAGTTCATGTGAAATGATGTAATTTCAGGAGGTCTGAGCATGTGCAGCAGAGCACAGCTCGGAGCAGGCTGCTGGGAACAGCAGAGAAATGAAAGCCAGACTTCCTCCCAGCTACAGCCCGCTCGGGATGGGAAAACCCCAGACGCAAATTAGGTCAGGAAGAAACATTATTTCAGCATTAGCAGGGTTTATCCCAAAAGGAGAAGCTCTCCTAGGTTACACCCCAAATTCCTAGGACTTTTGTTATTCACTATCATCCATTGGGTATGGATGGGGAGGAATGCTCCCTTCCCCACTGTGGCTTCTTGCACCATCCATCCTCACTAGAACAACCCCTTTGTGCCACTGAGGCAGTTAACAATCTGCATGACTCAAACCCCTCTGCTCTTTACCTCCTAGCCTTTTACTTCTGAATTCCAAGCTCATTTTATCTCTGGGCAAATGCATTAGTCTGGTCCTGGTTCCTCACAGGGTTCCAGTAACAGAACGTAGAGGAAAACCACAGACCCTTTCAAACAAACTGTGAATTAGCAAAGCAGCACTATGTGCTTTAGGTAAATGCAGAGGTTGGAGAATTTAACCACATCCCACAGACAAGACCTACAGGCAAAAAACAACTGGCAAAAAAAAATTAGTTTTATGTGAAGTACTACCTGTGATTTTGTTTTAATTTTCTGTCACTCTAGCAGAACTTCTTGCTCATAAGCATTTTGCTGAAACAAATCAGTAAAAACTCTCTCACTGAAATTCACACGAAGTGCAGAGATTCTGGCCAAAGGAGCTGGAGTACTATACATTCCCAATCCCCCTCCTCACCTCATTCCCTCCCTACTGCCCATTGGCTTTGCACATTAGAAAATAAACTTCCAGTCTGAAGTGTCCCACATCAAGTGAGTGACTTCACAGGCACTGCCCTTTCAAAAACAGCTTTTTTGCTGTGCTAGATTTTTAACACAAACAATGCCAACAACTCTAAATCTTACTGAAATGGAAGAAGTTGGTTCCCTGCCAGTCCCACAGCTGGGTCACCTCTCACCCAACCCATCTCCTACCTTAGGTTGGACTGGGGCGGCTCCGTGCTGGAAGATGGCTCCAGACTGATTGGAAGGATCTTCTCATTTTTATTGTGATCATATCTCTGCAAGCAAGAGACCAAGGACTGAGTCAGCTGCAATTAGGAACAAAGAAACATTTCCCACAGATGGACTTTAAAGCTGGATTAACATAGCCTCAGGTTTTGTGGAGCTTTTGCTAGGAAAGATTTTGGTGGGCAAACACTGAAACAAATCCCAACCACAGTATTTGGTTAGTACCAACATGGAATGCAGACTGGATACTGAACAGTTATGTGCACTGTACTGTGGATCCTTAAACCTTATCCTGTCACTTCTTGTTCCCCTCTACATAAGGCAGGAAGCAAAGATGGTAAATTTGAAGGTAACTACTGTACTGTTTGCTATGCTCTTTGTGTGCAGAGCCAGAAGGTAACCCGAGCACATGTCTGCATGGAACCAGGCAGTGCTGGGAGAAAAGGTGGGGAAAAAAAGAAAAAAGACCAGTTAGGAACCACCTCCTTTCTGCAGAAGGCAGCTTGTGAGTCTGTCATCTCTGCGGGCAACGGGCCTCCTGAACTATTTGCAGTGTTCTGCTTCCTTATTTCGCTTGGCACAGAGTCAGGTTTGTTTTTCAGCAGAGCTGCTCAAACCGACAGCGTCTGGTGAGCCTTGGCCACTCATCTCAGAGCCGCTCAGCACCGTGCTGGTCTTGTCTAAAACAAACTCTTGTCACAATAAGCCAAAGTTTTGTGCTGTTAAGTCTTTCCACTCAGGGATTAGAAAATGCCATGTGAACTGAGGTGATTATTTATGCATGTTCCTCCCCAGACCCCGAGCAGCTGGGCAGACACTCACTCCTCCAGCTCAGACTCCTTTTGTGGCCTGATCATTCCTCAGGCATCCGGAAGCACGTGGCACTCCAGTAGCTCCACAGCTACAGAAAATGGAGACTGGATTTGCACAAGCTTGGATGTGCTGACCAGAGCCCTTGAAGTCAGTAACTAAAACAATGTGGTCTCCTTTAATGAAGATACCTGGTTTGGTTTTTAAAGCGTCCGAAACAGCTGCACTAATATACTTGATAAAACAGAGTAGAAAGCTGCTTGGAGGATAATCAACACACACTAAACAAAACTACCCAAAAGAAAATAGCCACAAGCATCTTCTCTCTGCCTCCCCCAAAATCTGTTTATCTGCAAAGAAAGTTATTCAAAATAAATTGCTTTATCAAACACGAGATAGTAAATAACTGCAGGAGAAACAAGACAAGAATTTTAAAAAATTAAAAAAAGGATGTTCCAGAAGGTACTGCCTAAGTCAATCTTAAAAACTTGATTGTTTATGGGATGGAGCAAGGAATAAAAGGATATTTAGCTTAGATGCAGAGTATGTTGCTTTAAAGTCGAAACTAATTAGAGCTGCTGCCACATAAGTGCTTTCAGAAGTGGAACAAAGTAACACAGTAACCGGTAATTGGGAATTTCCATACCTCTCCTATCCAGAAAACCACAAAGGGAAGGATTCAAACTTCCAGCCAATTACTCACTAAGTTTGGGAAAAGTTAAAACATGGACATTTATAGAAGTAATCTGTTCACACTGCTCTGACCAGAAACCCCCTCCCAAAGAACCCCAGGCTGAAGAGCCTGTCCTCACTCACAGCTAATCCAGCACAGTTTGGGTAGACAGGAGAAGCTGGAGATTGTAAACATCAACTTTCCAAGTTATTTCCCAGAGCAGACTGAAATTATTTTGCCAGGCCACGCCAGCCTTGATAAGAAGGCTTTAGCATTAAAGTTTTTCAATTTTGCAAACAAAAAGCAGTTCTTCTTTCCAGCAACCAGCTTACCTTGACTTGTGCGTGTGCCCACCGCACCACCAATTTCTTGGAAAGGGCCAGCTTCCCATTGAGACACTGGATCGCCTTCTCTGCTTCCTGCACAGGAAGACAGCTTCATAAACAAACCAAGCCTTTACTCAAAACCGACTCACATGGAGCGAGCCTTTTTTTCTTTGTTATTCAGCCTACAGTAAGTACAGCTCACTGACAGCACAGAAAGTTTGTCCCACAGTATCCCAATCCAAGGATATCTTTGAAAGATTCCCAATAACTAGACTTTATCAGCCTTGCTGTTTTATTCTTTCATTTGTTTTGGGGGAGGAAATGGGGAAAATAATCAGTTTTGAAAATACCAAACATGGAGGCCTCGGGAACAGCATTTGGAGGAAGGTTTCTGGTGCAGGAGAAAACACTGTGACTCATTACAGAGGTTAGCTGTGTGTCATTAACAGCCACCCCTGCTCAGCCCAGACCCTGCTCCTGTGCACTGGGACCATGACCCACTCTGTCCTGTTCTGGGCTCAGCAGTTTCGGGACACTCCCATCAAACCTGACTCACAGCAGCTGAAGATTTATGGCAGTGTTGCTCCACCTTGCTATGAATAATTTTCTAGAGCTAAAGAACAGTGTCAGGGCTCTTCTGACACCCTTTTTACCAGCTGCAAAATGGACCAAAGAACTGGTTAGCATTAAAAAGCAGGATTCAGGAAAAGACAGCAGAGGAGAAAGGAAATCACTACTGCTACTTCCAGGAGCAGTCACAAAGTGGCTGTGACAGAGCAGAGCTGTTAGAATCTGTGGGTTTGTGTAGACAAAGTACTGAATTAAAGAACAACTTACCTGTTTGGTTTCAAAGTTGACGAAACAGTAGCCCCTCGGCTGCCCTTCCAGAGCACCAGACTTGTGGAAGAGAAAGTCAAATTGCTTTACTTTGCCAAACTTCTGAAGGAGTTTGAGGAGGTGGTATCTGAAGGGAAAAGAAAACATTTGTGACATGTTTCATCCCACTGACGGTGAGGAGATAGAGAGGAACCCCCGACACAGAGCTCACACGTGGTAACAACACATTCAGCTGTGTCACACACATTCCCCAATCCCTGCAGTGGTGGGTGCCCTGCAGCACCCCTGCAGCATCCACAGCTCTGAGCAGTGTTACCAGTGACTTTCCACAACCCCAAGGCACAAAGCTCCCTCCCAGCAGTGCCAGCTGAAGGGCACACAGAAGATCTATTAATAGCTGCCTTTTGGACAATTATGCAATGGCTCCCAAGGGGTTTGGGAGGGCTTTGCCTCCTGCCTCACTAAATCACTCCTGCTTTTTAGTATAACCCTCCTGTCTCCCCCTCTCTAACCCTGATGTGACCACCTGAAGCTCCATCCCCTGTACTCCTCTCCCAGCACAAGCAGTCTGAGCCCACAGGCCACAGCACGCTGCATCCCTCAGGATCCTGCTCCTCCTGCTGCCCTCCCTCTCCCTGCACAAACCCACCCCTTCCCTGTGCCAACCAGCATCAGTGCACTGGCAAGGGCACCCCAGGGCACACAGACACTTGCCTAGCAAAGGTGGGGATGCAGGAAGACAGAAGAATAAACTGAACAACCTGCAACCACGAATTGCCAGCAGACCTCAACAAAAAAGGCACCAGCCAGCCCTCAGTATCATCCAGCCTAAATCTGCCAGTGCTTCTGGCTCAGGCAGCTTTTCAGTGACACGTTCATGGAAGTCAGACACTTCTTTAGCCAATTATCTTCCTGCCATCCCGTGGGGACTGTGCTGTTTCCAATAAAACTGGGGAAAGCCAGAGTAAATCTGTCTGCTTAGTATCTAGTGCATTGAGCAACTTAAAACAAGGAGCACATTTGCTGCACAGGCCACATCTAATCCTGAAAGTTCTTTGCAGCTTTTTTTGGTTCCCTAGGATTGAAGTGTTTAACAACACTGGCTGACCTAGGAGAAAAGTGGCACTCATTGCTCCTTCCCGGGCATTTAAGGATTATTTAAGTGTTTAATAAGGCTGTCTTAATCAGGACTCATCTCCTGAGCAGCTGTACAGTGTTTGTTAGCAAGCCACGCAGTCTAACCCCAATTTTCAGTGTTTAAGGTAACACTCAGAGCTCCGAGAGCCTACCAGGATAACACCGGGCACCAGATGAAACCTCCCATGTCCAGACATGAACGGTCAGTAGTGGCCCAAGGCAGCCAAGTGCACCAGGCAACTACAGAGACTGTCCAAATGGGAAGGGCAGACCACATTTTTCCTAATAAAGCCTGATAGGATGTCTAAAAAGGGCCTGAGCCCTTTGTTAAGCCTCAGAAGCCAGGCAAGAAAGTTCCAGGAATGTGAGTCATCCCACAGGATGGGTCACAGTGGACATTCAGGATGTGCACTTTTAAAGAGGTGAAGGTGCAGCGTGTGCACAGACGAGCAGCGCAGAAGGGCCAAGTTATCCCCCGGGGGAACACACACATTGTCATTGATTATGGAAGGCTTCCTACATCCTTTGGAATACAGATGAAGTGCATGGTCTTCCAAGAAGTGTATGAGCTCCCAAACTTAGCTCAGAAAGCAAGGGAAACAGAAAAGAGCAGGGTGAAGAAAAGGAGCTGATTACACAGTAGCCAACTTTCACCACCTCACACTTCCAACAAGCAGACACAGATGTGCAAGTGAAAACACTGACTTTGGAGATGTGATGTATAAAAAACTCCACATGTTGGACTCCCAGAGCCTCCAAAATATGTAAACGCACCTCAGGTTTGTTTCTGTAAAGCATACTGCTACAAAAATGCCCTCGGAATTTCAGCAGTATGGAAATAAAGCCTTTACCACCAGGATGCTGTTCCCCTTTTGGCCATTACAGAGGCAGGGGAAGGGTAAGGAGGATTCTCCCTGAGCTCTGCACTAAAAACCCTGCAGCTGCCTTGCCAAAAGGAACTCTTTGGGGTTGTTTTTTTTCTGAGAGCATGTGTGTTCAAATAGTACTCTCTTAGCAGGGAGGTGATAGTTGCTCCTTTAAAACAAATTGCATCTACAGTCTAGAAGCAACTTATGCCATCTATTTTATTTAGAATCCTCTTTCCAACCATGCCTGCAATTTTACAACTGCAGGTCACCTCCTCTCCGTGGAAGAGCTCACAAATCTTGCATAATTAACGCTTCAGGCTGTGATTATGGTTTGTTATTGTTAAAATATTGAGGGCATTAACAGTAACTTGACAAGTAGCTCTTCAGGCCAAGAGGTGCGGAAGAAGAAAACTGTCATGGAAAACCTGAAGCCTTAAGGAAAAAAAAAAAAAGGTGAGAAGATGTAAAAGACTTTACTATGGCAACAACGTGGGTCATCCAGAGCTTGGAAGTTGTTGGCACCGCCGCGGCCCCACCGCGCCGCACAGATGCCGCGGCCAACCTCCATCTCCACTTCCTGTCATCTGATGTGAATGCGAGACAAACCTGCAGCTCCCCCATTTCCTTTTCCTCCTCTCTTCCTCCTGGCACCCCGAGCGCTATTCAGACGCAGGCAAGGCTTCCTCTGAACAATGCTGTCCCAAGGATCCCGCGCGGGGACCGGGCCACATGCGAAAACTATTATTGCGAGGAATTCTGCCCCACTGGGAGTCAGCGGGGGTCTGTAACAACAACTTGTGCACACATTGTTTTCTAGGTGAGACTCATCGAGATGGGATCTTCGACAAGCAGCACAACAGCTGAGGAAGTTGAACACCCGCTACTTCATACCCCGTGGAAAATGAATGGGCATTGAAAGGCTACGGGAAACCAGATAACGTGAACCAGAGAGCTGCGGGTGAAATCTTCGCCTGTCCAAAATGCTGCAAAGTCTCAGAAGGCTTTACAAGCAGGAATGGCCAGAGGAGGCAGTTTGACCCCACCTGTAACTAAACTAGGTGGTTTTGCCCCACGGGGTGGGAGCACTGAGGGGTGATGCACATCCCCTGCCCTGCTGTGCAGCCGGGGCACAAATGCTGCCCCAGATGCCCATGGTGGCACCAAAGCAGGAGGAACCACCTGCTGCTCTCCTCATGCAGACCCCACGGCAGGGATCTCACAGCTTTGGAGTGCCTGGAGACAGCGTCCTATGTCACAAGCAGCTGTGAGGTCCCCCGGTGCCAGCCCTCCCCCTTCCAGCTGCTAAGAGCACACTGAGGAGACTGCCAGCACCACCTGCTTCCACAGGCACATAATCCCTTCAAGGATGCTGCATAAAAGAAGTCACCCACGAGCACTACCAGCAAGGAGGAATGCCCAGCTGAAGAGCCACCATACCCCAGTGCACAGGGTATGCCAGCACCCCCAGCTGAGTCCCAGTCACTCAGTGAGTGCAATAACCTCCCAAAGCATCAGCTCCCAGGCTGTAATCTGTGGGCAGCCCTACATTTATAAATGCCTGTTCCTGCAGCCTGTGCTCCCATGTGTACATTTCTTATTAACTCCCCAGCACACGAGTGCAGCTAAAGTTTGCTCTTTAAATGGAAGTCTTGGATTGATTCAAGACTTTCTGATCTCATTTCTGCTCGAGTGTCACAACCACTTATTAACTCTGCCAACAACTCAATCAACCTTACCCCATTTTAAACAAATCCAACACACAAATAACAAAGGCAACTCTTTAAAAAACATATAAAAGCAGCAAATGCAGAAACATTTAGTTTTTAGGGGTTGATTTAGTCATGTGAGTAGTAATCTCAACAGGAATAATTCAGAGGAACAACTAGAACTAGAGATGTAAGTCCTTGGCACGAGAGAAAAAGGGTCAAGATGATTTATAAAAATTTACTGACCACACAATTTCTCTGCATGGACAATGTGTTAAAAGGAGCTTCCTTCTTCTTTTATTCACAAGGAAATGGAGATGTGATATCATTTGCAGGAGAGAAGAGCCATTTTAAATCAAAACAAAAAGCAAGACACAGAATTATAATGCCTGAAATAAGCAGAAAGCACTGTGACTCATCACTGGGCAAACTTTAAACATTTAGGAGCATGGAAGCACTCTAGGTTTGAGAACCCTGGAGGAACCACCAAACTCACTTCACCCAAGTGATGAAAACAGTAAATTTTGCCATATAAAGCTATTACTTATGGGGCCAAGATTAAAAGGAACAACCTACACTGAAAGGGTCTGACACCACTGAGGATCACCCTGGGGAGCGGAGGATCCGATGCACTGACACCCTCCACTCCTCCCCTCACACTAACCCAGCTCTTGAATCCCTAAGGACCCGGCAAACAGCACTCCAGAATTCCTATATCTAATTTTATGTGGTCAGTGAATGTGGACAAACCACAGCAACAGAGCTGTGGGATAGAAGTGCTAATTAATGCAGAAACCTCCCAAAGCTGAATGGCTGAAATCACAATGCATTAATGATTCCATTTAGAGGCTATTAGGGAGCTGCTCTGCTCAGATGAACCACACTTAGAATAAAACCCCAGCACCTGCACACACACAAAAAGAACCAGGAAAAAAAGTATTCCACGACAGACATGCACAATAGTTAATCAAAAATGCTTGTTTGTTATGAGTGTGTAAAGCCCAAATTGTTTTGGTTAGCTTTCTTTTTTATACAACCTAGTGATTTCACAGCACACTATCCAAATATTGGACAGTGCATCATATTCCCTTGACAATTTAGCTGTTCAAATGTTATGCTTGCTCAGGAGATAATTATCTGTAGCCTAGAGAAAACACAAAATGCTCACACACGTGTTTGATTCATGCACGTACCCACCACAGCAGCCAGTCCCACCACTCCCCACCTCCTCCCCACCCACTGCTCCAGCCGCTCTCCTCTGCTTAACTCACAGCCAGCAAAACGCCAGACCAAGGCTCTCGTTTGAGAGGGATCCCCGGCTGTCAGATCTCCCCTGCCCACCCTCACGTCTCCACAAACCCCGACCACTCGGGGTTACCATTTCCAGGGCTGTGCCTGGCTTTACCATTGTTTGTACCACTGTCACCCTGAAAGTCTCCATCCTGATATTCTACACTTCCCTAGTTTGGGGAACAGGGGTGTTTCCAGCCCCTGGGCTCCCAGCCCGAGCAGCGCCTCAGGGGGTGCTGTTTGCAGCAGGTACGGACCTGCCTCTGAGCCCCTCGGTCCGTGGGGACACCCCACATACAGGCACACCCACACTTCAGGCGATCCCCCGCCTGCAACAGCCCCAGCAGGCACGGGCTGCTCCTCAGAGCGCAAATCTGCTCGAGCGGGCGACTGTCACCCCTCGCTGCGGGGCAGAGGCAGGAGCTGGGAGTGCTACCCCAGCCTGTGCTGCCTGCCGGGCACGGGGCACCCCCAGCACCCCGGAGCGCTGCGGGCACCGGAGATCGGGCAGTGCTCGGGCTGGCGCTGGGCCCTGGC
>WEIT01000164.1:271732-292847 GCA_013389985.1 Dryoscopus gambensis
GAGCGCAGCAGAGCCGCAGCTGTAAAAACTGCCCGGAGCCTGGAACGGCCCGGGCTGGAATAAACCCAGTGAATGTGGGGGTGTCAGACCTCATGAGACAGAAATTAAAGGTTCAGCCCGGCTGGTGTGCGAACGCGCGGTGCCCTGGTGAGCTGCTCCTGCTCAGCAGCCGCGGTTTTTGTGTCGGGGGCCCGTCTGGACAGGTGGCCAAAGGCCGTGCTGATGCCGTGGGCACGGGCTGGCCGCCACCGAGCCCTTTTCACTGCTTTTGCAGAACCCCAGACCTGCTGCCCACATCGCTGTCACCTTGCCCCCACAGCCACCTAAAGCCTAGATCTGTTTGGTCTGAGCACGCCAAGCAGCCCACCTGCCTTTCCCTTCTCCAGGTGGATCAGAAAGGAGCTGTGAGCGATGGCTCTGGCACTGAGGTGCCTCCGTCCTCTGCCGTCCCTGCTGCACCGTTCCTCGTGTGCCGTGACCAGGGCGCTGCCCCAGGCTGCCAGAGGCTGCCCAGCCCCGCTCCTGGAGGGCTGCAGGCAGTGTGTCCAGCAGATGCTGCTGAGCAGACAGCTGGCTACCAAAAAAGGTAAAAACAGCCGCTTTTTTCGTGGTTTTGCAATCTCCCTCTCAATATTTGTATATTTTTTATACATTTATATATTTTGGCTGATGTGCTCAAGTGCTGAGCTCTCTACTCATTAGAAAATACAGTTACTTTGGTTTTACTTCAGTTTATCTTAGACTTGATTCTAAATCTGACCAGGACTTTAATATCTTCTTTCTACTTTCTAACTAACCTGTCAGAAATAGAAACTGATTTTTTTTGTGTGTGTAATCTGCAGCTAAAGGTAAAGGGCAGAGTCAAGCCAAAGTGAATATCAGTGCTGCCCTAGTTGAAGATATTATCAATTTGAAGGAAACCAGTGAAGACATGCAGGCAGTCATAGAAGCTCTGAAAGAAGATTTCAGCAGAAATCTCAGTGTTAGAACCTCACCAGGTTAGTAACTTGCTTGTATGATGCTCTGTAGCCTGTAAATAAGGATACACATCATAGCAGTGGACAACTCAGATTTTTTTCAAAATTGATTTTCTTTTCCTGGAATTATCCGCTGGGCATCCAATTGCTACAACCCTGACATCCCCAGCTAGAGCCTTCCTTCACCCTGAGCTTGACCAGGAAGAATCCATTTTTGTTAATAGCTTCCTGGAAATAGCTTTTTAAAGTGGGAGATGTCAAAAGTGTCTAACTGAACTGTTTGCAGATGTGATGGAGAAGCAGGTTGTCAGCTAATGGTGCAGTAGGGCAGGAAAAATCCAATTGCCATTAAATTAGCCTTTTGGAAATTGCCGTTGGGCTGGAGTCTGGCACATACAAATTTTTTTCTGCTCTGCACCTTTGTGGGTAGTGACCTGTACGAGCCTCGTTCACTCAGTCGATTTTGTGTTTTAGGAAGAAATGTGAAAATGTTTGACTAAGCTGCAGTTACTGTAACACTCGGAACATTTGTAAGTGTATCAAGTTTCAGGTATAAAATTTAACATTAAACAATGCCCAAATTTGAATCATTCACCACCCCAGCTCTGGCAGGGGCACTTCTGTCTTTAATGGAGCTGGGAAGTGTAGCTCAGTCTCTTAACTATTTATTTTAACCGTAGGTACTTTTTTTAATTGCACTGATAAAGTACCTCCTGTCCCATGTGCCTCTTGGCCTGTTAATGTTTTGCAGCAGAAAGCAGAGAGCAGATTAAGAGTAGCTCAGGGAGAAACTGAATACTTTAAATTAGGCAGCATACAACACCCCTCTGGGGGCCTGGAAGAAAAAAAGAGGAGTTTAAGAGAGCACTGCTAAGTTAAAGACAATGTTTGTCTTGATTTTTATAGCAGCATTTTGATTTTCTTTAAGTTGTAAGAATTAAAAAATAACCATTTCCCTTTAATTCTTAACAATCCTGCTTAGCTTTCCTATTCCAGCAGCAAAAACAAACAAGAGTTTTGTTTTCATGCTTTTGTGCTTCAGAGCAGCTTTGAAATATTTCGCTTGTGAATACACAGGGGATGCCTGAACACAAACAGCACCTGAAGTCTGAATAAACACCGTTTTTTCCTTTGTAACCTCTGCATTCTGCATGGCAGAAGGGAAGCGGGACAATGTGGATGCATTTTTCTTCAGCACTGCTGCACTCTGGTTCATCACACTGAACCTCCCTGTGTTTGGTTCTTTTGAGGGGCCCTGGATCACATAACTGTGATGACAAAAGATGGGAAGTTTCCGCTGAACCAGCTGGGGCAGATCTCACAGAAGTCACCACAGCTCATGATAGTGAACATGACCAGTTTTCCAGAGGTAAGGACACACTGGGAGGGGAGATAATTGCCACGGGAACAAACAGGTTGATGCTGAGCAAAGGAGCGTTTAGACAAAATCAGTCAAACGTGGCAGGGCTGCAGACTCGGGCTGGGCTGTGTCACTTGGTGCTGACACAGAACAGAAGGGGCATTTTGCTGCTGACAGCAGCTCCCCAGCCCCACGTGGCTCCCAGAGCAGCTCACCTGCAGCAGCACAGGGTCAGAGGAGAGTTACTGAGTGCTGTGCTTGCCCTCAGGGTCGTTTCCAAGGAGGGCCACAGTTACAGGGGTTTGCTGTGCAGGCGCTTTTCCCTCAGTTGGACCTGCAAAACAACACGAAGCATCATGGACCAGATGCCAGGATTCTCTGTGCCCTTCCAGCCCTCCCCATTTCCCATGCATTTATGGGAAGTCCTGAGCACGCACACACTCACCTGAGCTGCACACACAGCTGCAATGCTTTATCAGCCCCGCTGTATTCATTTCAGTTCCTTGTCAAGACGTGGGCATGCGCAGAACCAGACGTGTAGTTGGAACTTGTGCTGGGGACTTCATCAGACGTCTGTGAAACTTGCTTATGTATCACCAGGGCTGGTGATACCCCTGAGAGTTCATGGGAGAAGCTGCTGACGGAGCCTGTGAGCTTCTGAAGAGCTTGCCTGTTGGGACTGAGCTGGCTCCTGCTAAGTGCTGTCACAGAGCTTGACTCGGGCACTGCTGAGAGTGGCCAGCTCCTCTCCTGGCAGCACCTCCAGGTCAGAACCCGAATTAGGGGCTCTAATTTATCTTCTATGAGAGACAAGTTCTTTTAATTTTCTGCAGGAGCCTTAGACCTGCCCCTAAACGAGGCAGCAGCTCCAAATCCCAGCTCGGGATCAAGCCCCCGTGGTGCCCTGCAGCAGGTCACAGCGACAGAGCCGGGCACGTGGGAGCAGGAGCGAGCGCGAGGTTAACGATTCATCCCGCTCCAGGGCTGGAGCTTTGCCAGGGCTTATCTCTATTTATTTTGCAAAGGCTTTCCCCAATTAATTAAGTCAGCAAAGTCTCAGAGGAGGTCAGTGTAAGGCACTTGATGCCTAAGTGTTTCTTAAAGTGTATCCCGTGTGTATAACGGCTCTGAAGAATGGAGGCCCCTCCTCAGCGCGGTCCTGCGGAGTGCCGGCGCTGAGAGGGCCACGGAAGCCCCTCCGTGGCTTATCCCATGTCCCAGCAGGAGCTCAGGCTGAGAAATGGGCATGTGAGAAATTAAATCTCCTCTAGATAGCGTTGCCTACATTTGATTTCTAAGCCAAAGGACTACTGGTCACGTGAACCATTTCTCTCAATACAGTTGTTTTATACCATACCTGTTTTGGGATAGAGTGAACTAAAACCATTACAGACACGATCACTTGATGTCATTATTTACAGCATATAGTCAGTACTTCATGACATTGAGAAGCAAATAAAATTGCTTGAAGAGTCTAAGAAATAAAATAATCATAGAAAAGGACTGGCAGAGCCAAAGTCTGTTTTCCCAAGAGTTATAAAACCAAACAACACTGTTTTTTTTTAAATACCGTTATTTTTTTTCAAAGGCTGCAGGAAGATGGGGGCAATATTGCAATATTTTCCTTCTCTCATTATTTTCCTCTTCCTTATCTCCTCTGATATCTATGTTAAACAGCACAGTTTTACTGAGCCTTTCTTTCCTGCAGAACAAGCACTGTCCATGGAATAACACATTTACATTCCTAACGTGCTGAGATCATTTTGGTTGCATTTGCTCTGCCCTTGTAGTTTCAGGGGACAGCAGTTGTCTCCTACAGAACACCAGCAGAGCATTCATTTCATTCAGTGATGTTGCACATCAGGGACCTGAACAGATCTGCAGAGCTTTAGTTTGTGCCTCAGTTGGCAAAAGCTGAGCTTTATAAATACAGTCTGAGCTACATAAATACTGCAGCAGCCTGGAGCTAAAGTTAATGATGGCAAAGAGGATCAGAAATAGCATCGTGCCTGGTAGGAAACGTGAGTGCCACAGGCAAACAGACTCCTGGGGCTTGTCAGAGGCGAGAATGAAGTGACCTGGCAGAGCCCTGTGGGAGCTTCCAGTCAAACTCTGCTTTAACCCCAAAGCCTGGCACTCTGTAGACGTGCACCCGCACCCTGCGATGGAGGTGAAGCCTTTCAATCACCTTGCAGTCACCAGGCAAACCTGGCACCCCACCTTCTAAGCAGAGCAGAGTGTTGGCCAGCAGAAAGGGAGTTTTGAGAAGTTAATCCTCAGTAATAAGCTGTAAAATAAACAGAGCTGGGCACAGGGCACTGGTTCTCAGCCATCTGCTACTGCCCTGCTGTCCTGTGGTCAGGTTGTAGTGCTGAAGTGGTTAAGTTCGTTAAGGTTTCAAAATTGGCACTGGGTGATTTCTAGGGGGAAACACTCAACTGGAATTTTTAAATGCTCAGAATCTTTCATCTCCTTTGCCACAGTCAGGCCCTGCCTTGGGAATTTATTGCGGTTTCACTCTGCATTGCCTCAAACCATTCAAATAGTTTCAAAGAAGCAAAACAGTTTTCTTTTGTTGTTGCTTCCCTTCCCCTCTCCCGCTCTGTGCCCCCCTACCCCAATACGAGCGGCCGTAGTTTCCCATTCGGTTTGATCAAAGCTCTCTGCACCAATGTAACTTCCTGATCTTACTGGTAACAGAAGTAAATGTTTCCATGTTCCATGGAGATGGATTGCCAACTATTGACAGAGTTCTGGCATATGGGAATGATTATTTCCTAATTCCCTTTACCTTTTGATCTGTTTTACAGAGCACAGCTGCAGCTGCGAAGGCTATAAGGGAGAGTGGCATGAACCTGAACCCAGAGGTGGACGGGACGATGATTCGGGTGCCGCTTCCCAAGTGAGTATCGATGCCCGAGCTCACCCTCGTACAGGATGACACAGACGGCTGCAGTGAGTGCCCTTCAGAGGGTGAACATGCATGATTGCTGTGTATCCCCATGCAGCTGCTTTCCAAAGAGCTGTAGTTGAGGTTCGGGCAAAAATTGGAGCCCTTAAAAGCGTCTTGTGAAACCTCTTCTGAGTGTCTGAGCTCTAAGTCACCACATCTTGGCATCTGATGATTGGTCTTATTTTTCATCTTCCCTCTGCAGAGGAAGCTTGGTCCTAGCTGGCTGCAGCACTTTGAAAGAGAGAGCCAAAGGCTTTTGAAACTGTATTGCTTTGATTCAGGGGCTGATTCTTTGCTGCCCTGTTCTAAATTCCTGGAATTACACCAGCACAGAACAGCAGTGGTGAACCAGTAGTAATAGAGGGGAGTAGCACCTTGCTGCAGAGAGCACTAAAAGGAACTGATGAAAGTGAGAAGCAGGAAATTTATAACTTTGACAGAAAAATCTGCTCACACTTTGTGTAGTACACAGTGTGTAACTGATGGCTGTGTGGAAAATTTGGTATAGGGCTGGAAAAGCAGGCTGCCCCTAGGCAAGGGCTGAGCATCACTTCCCTCACCCATCACAAGTATCTCCCAGCCCTTGGACAAGGCAGGAGGTGCTGCTGCATCCAGGTTTCAGTTTGGATCAGAAGTGATCCTGGCTCTGCCTGGAGTGGGGGCCCATTCAGATGAAATTAGAGAGCTCCCTGCAGCTCCACTCACTGACACATGCAGAGCCGTCACAGGGCTGGGTGGCACAAGGAAAATTCACGAGTTCCTGTGGGTGCTCAGACTTTATGGAGCATCTGAATACCCTGGGCAGGTGTGGCTGGGCGTGGTTTCACACCATGGCAAACACAAACGGCTCCCACACGGGGTGTGCACAAACCCCTTGCACGTGCACTTCCTTGCACAAGCAGGTGACTTCGTGGTAAAGATGAACCAGGTATTTCTTGTGCTGTAAATCTCCTTTAAAAATTCTGTGGAATTTTACCCAGCATTTTGATCAGAGAAGTCTAATTGCAGCCTTCCGTTGCTGTCGGTGAGAGGGAATGACATTATCATTCTGTTTGCTGATTTTCTTTCCCTGTGCTCCCTGCCCTTCCCCCATTCCTCAGGAGAGGAGGCAGAGGAGGAGGAGGGCACCATTATCTTCGTAATTGCTGAGGCTCCCGGGTTGCTGCGCAGTGGTTTGATTGTTAATGGGCACTTGGGTCATCCTTGAATGCGAATTGCAGGGGAGGAAACTCCAAAACTGCAAATCCCGAGCTTTAACAAAATACCGTGTTTTTAAACAAATGTGTACGGTCTGTCACTATCTTCTGTGGTGCTGCAGAGCGAAAACAAGTCTTCTCTTCCCAGGGAGGCTCTGCCTCGTGTGCTCCTGTGTTCCTCTCCTGTGTTCCTCTCCTGTGGCAGGGTTGCAGCTCCTGGTCCCTTCCTGGCTGCTTGGGAGCCTGGCAAGTCCGGAGTTCAGGATTTTGGCTTGGGGGCTGTGCCCTGGGGGGCTGTGCCCTGGGGGGCCGCCCTCACTGACACCTCCAGTCCCTTTTGCTCTCTGGCTACATGTCTGGGGCTGTGCGAGTTTCAGCCACTCACCAAAAACACAAACTGACAGTTCCAGCCTTTTAAAGCCTCTTAATGAAAAGGGCAGGGAAGAAATAATTAGATCCGTCATTTACTTTTTAAAGTTTTTAAAGTTTTGCATTATTTCCAGCACTTCATGAAAGAATACATGACCAACAGATACAGTGAAATTGCAAAATTACATCAGGTGTGCAAAATAAGCAACAAATCAGAAATGAAGAGACAATATTAATATTGGTTCTGCAGACTTTGGTTCTTTCATGAAGGGAGGCACAGTAAAAATAAAACCAAATCCAAACTGTCCTTACCTGTTATTAAAACCACATTTTAGTCTGACCTGTCAGCTGGACACACATGTGTCATATTTTCCCTTGTGCAGGTCCAGCTGTGCTCCAGAGTGTTTCAACAGAGCATTTAAAAATGGAGTTTGCTTTTCAGTATTTATTCTATCAGTTTAGTTTTTGCAGTGCAGTTTTAACAGAAAAAATACACTCGCAGGGTTGGTGTTTACTTGTGCTGCCTGCCAGGATCCCTCTGCTCCCCGAGGCATTCTCCTGTTTGTGTGGCTAGCACTGCACAGGCAATATTTATTTGTATAAAAAGTAGCCTCTGAGGGTTTAAAAATAAAAATTTTAAAAAAAAAGAATAAAAAAATGAAAAGAAAACCAGCCATGGGAACATTTTATTGGTTGATCTCTTGGCCGAATTTGACCTGACCTTGTGTCTTTTATGGTATTGCCTCATTTTTAGATTCATCTTTTTTGGACCCATTGTGTTACACTGGATATTGTTTGTAAATCAGTAATATTTTTACACATGCTTTACTGAAAGCCAGATGACTCATTTGAAAGTTTAATGACTCATTGTGAGTCTTTTTTCTCCCTTTGCCCTTTAAGAAATATGCAAAGATACCTACTATGGGGAGAAAGACCAAAAAATTTCACTTGAAAACACCCCAAAGCTGTTCTGAGCTGCTCCTGCTCATCATCGGGAGCCTCTCACTTGCCTTTTATTGAACAATAAACGTTGCACCCTGTGTTTATCTGCAATTATGAATGCAGAGTGTTTAGTTTAGCTGCTTTCCTTTAACTGGTCCCTCTCCTTTACAGGAAACTCCTGGTGTTGGGGGTACAGAAATCGCTCTTACGCGGAGAAATGTCTTGTGTTGAGCCGAGCTGGGTCGTCCTCTCTGGGGGTCTGCTCTGCCACACGCAGGGGTGGGACAGGGAGGGCTGCAGCTGGGGGAGGCAGAGAAAAGGATGCTCCTTGTGGGGTGGCCTGGGTTGTGACCCCCTGACGTGTCACTCACCAGGTTTTGCCCTGGTGCGGGCAGGACAAGGCTGTCCCTGGGGGCGTGGCAGGGCTTGGCCCTGCTCCCCCATGGGCTGCAGGGGAGGGCAGCTGGGTGGGACCTTGTCCTCATTCCCCATCCGACACCCTTTCCCCAAGTTCACATCATGCTTTGTTTTGGCTTTAAGAGGGGGTAGGGACAATGGTTACTAGACAGAAAAGAAAACATACCTAAGAACAGCTTAAAAGTCCCAGATCTCAGGGCAGGATTAAAACAACTGTCCTTAGAAACCTCGGGCCTGGCTCGTGTTGATGGATTCCTTAACCAGAAACAGCATCTGGTTGGAAAAGTGTCCGTTTCTGGCATTATTGGTAGCATTGCTGAGAATTTACACACAGTCTGGCTGGAACATAAAACCCGCTGAGAAACTCCCCAGCACTGCGCGGTGATAAAAAGAAATTGGTGTTAATAAAGACAGACAAGGAGGCATGAAAGCTGTGACCCAGTGCCAAGAAGCAGAGGAAATCTGGCAGCGCTGCATAAACAAAAACATTTCCTTCGAGGCTCGGCAGCCCCGGGCAGGCGAGCGATACCCTCGGCACAGCTCGGAGCGCCGAGCTCGGGCTCCCACAGCTGAGCAGCCCCGCTGCCGAGCGGCTCCCTCCCACCCAGCAGGAGATGGGACAGATTCCCAGCTCCCTCCTCCAGGCTGAGCAGCCCGGATTGACTCCCTGCGCCACCCCCCCCAAAAAAAGCTGCCTGAGAACGTGACCTCACGCAGCCCTGTGCCTGTGAGCCGGCTTTGGGGGTTCCAGATGCGCCGTGGGGCTCTGGCCGGGGAGGTCGGACACGAGAAGCCCCAGAGGTGTTGATGTTGGGGTGCAGGGGAACCACGAGGATCCCTGCTCGCTCCTGGTTGGGCATTTGGGCCAGGCTTGAGCCTCTGCTGACCAGAAGCCTCCTGCCACATGTGACGAGTTAGGCTGGAGATGAGGAGAAGGTTCTTCCCCCAGAGGGTGCTGGGCACTGCCCAGGCTCCCCAGGGAATGGGCACGGCCCCAAGGCTGCCAGAGCTCCAGGGGCGTTTGGACAGTGCTCTCAGGCACAGAGTGGGATTTTGAGGTTGTCCTGAGCAGGGCCGGGAGTCGGACTTGCAGCTCAGGATATTCTGAGATTCCATGTGACATTCCCTGGCACCTCCCTCCACAGTCCCTCAGCAGGGCAGGGACAGGCCGAGGTGCCCTGGGTGCCAGGGCTGGGCACTGCTCTCTGGGTCTGCCAGCTTTCCTAGTGATCCTGAATTCCTGTGAATGCTAACCGGTTCTGGGAAGCCTCTTCCTGCTGGTGCTGTGAAATAGGAATGGCTGGGGAGAGGCCAGTGCCTCTGCAGACACTGCTGCCAGACACCTGGCTGTGGGGATGGGCCGAGGGTCCAGCTGTGCCCCCAGACCCCCTGTAACCCACACCCACTGTGGGGCAGAGCCCAGGGACTCTCCTCCCACATTTCCTGAGCTCTCTGTGGAAAGAGTCCTGGCCCCAGGGTTTTGGTGACCCAGGCTGCTGCAGCCAATTTCTAAATACTCCTGTGAAATGTTTATTTTGCAGTATCACCCCCACGCGTTCTCCTGCTAGTGAGTCTCAGGGAGTGCACCGGGGTTTTCCTTCTCCAGGCAGTCTGGAAACTCCAAGAGCTATGAAAATAATTTAAATATTATTGTTAAGCACCAGCAGTTGACAGTGGTCAGCTGTAGGTGCTGGAGCATGACCTAGATGAGGGGACACATCAGCCATTCCTGAGCCTTTTTGATGGCCAGACCCCCTCATCACCAGTTTTCAGTCTGGGATAGAAAGTTGAACATTTTCTTGTGGCCTCACATCAGGGGGAAGGTTCACCTGAAATTCTCCTGGACTGAGTTACCTGTGGCTTACCATGTCCAGCAGCATCCTCTTGTCAAACCAGGTGTTCATATCATCTTGGTGGGAAATCCTGGTCATGGTGAGCTGGAATGAGATTGAGTGAAAGATAAACTCTGTAGCTTCCAGGTACATAATTCAGGCTCTTCAGCTGCAGGGAGACAAATCCGAGTTTCAGGGGTGGACATTTCCTCCCAGCTTTGCAGGGTTGTGCTTTTTAGGATGACACTCTTCAGTTCCATCTTTCAGGCCTGGAGCTGGATTTTTACTCTTTCCCACACATGCTTTGGCAGCAGGAAGTAAGGAAAGTCTGAACATTTCAAGATGACTTTCAGGCACTGCAGCAACAACTATAAAGGGAGATCCAGTCCAAGATCCCCAGCCTAGGGCTGGGCTGGAAATTTTCCGTTCTAGGCTCCAGACTTGCTTCCCTGGGATGCTGTGCAGAGCTGGCAGATCTTCTCAGGTGGACCACAGCAGGATAAAATCATGCCCTGAGCTGTTCAGTCCCTCTCCCCTGAGACACACACAGCCAGCTCCATCTAAAACCAGCAGCTTTTGTGTGTCCCTGGGCAGGACAGCACCAGTTGGAGAGGCTCATTCATTTACCCAGAGTCCTTCACAGAAAATAAATCTGGCTGTGCTACACATGACACTGCTTTTCCTTTTGATGTTTCTCCTCTCCTCTCAGGGTCACGAGAGAGCACAGGGAGAACCTGGCCAAGCTGGCCAAGCAGCTCACCAACAAGTCCAAAGAGGCCCTGAGAAAGGTGCGAAGCAAAAGCATCACCCAGGTAAAGAAGTTCAAGAGCAAAGTGTCAGAAGATACCATCTGGCTGCTAGAAAAGCAGGTAATTTTCCTCTCCTTCTGCCATGTGATGGTGTCTCACAGCTCAGTGGTGTGTTTGTCCCAGCTCTGGCTGACAAATCCCCAGCACTGAGAACCCAGTGGGGGAATGGGCAGCCCTGGGCTGAGGGTTTGATGTTGGCAATGACATTTGTATCTGCTTTTTCTTTGTGAGTTTTGGGGCTTCAACCTCAAAGCCAGATTTAGGATATGAGCCATTGTAAGCTGACACAGGAAAAAAAAATTCCCCCAAAAGCTTTTGTGCTATGAGGGATTGTTGCACAAACCAGCAGAGTTTAGGGAGCAAAACAATCCATGACCATGGCTGTACCACCACTCATGCAATGCCTGGCCCCTGCAAACTGGTGTTAATGAGCTTTGCTCCAGTTGTTATTAATGAAAAGGCTTGCAAGATTATCTCTGTTTGGAGTTTTTGGCTTCGATTCAGGAAAATGCTTAAGCACATGCCTAATTCCCTAAGAGCAGATGTCACTAAAGTCAATTACTTGGGCATAAACTCAGGCACAAGCCTAAGTGTTCTGCTGAATTGATGCCTCTGAAGGCAGGCCATTACTTCTTAGCTGTTTGTTTATTAACAGCTAAAGTTAGATACATTGCAAATGCTCCGGGACAGTTCTCTGTGTGCTCACAAAAATAAACATCGATATACAGAGCGTTTGTGCAAGCAGGAAAAATGGCCATGCCATTGTAACCAAATCCTGTCGGGAAGCAGCTCTCCCAGAGCAGACAGATGGCTTTCTGCCTTGGTGAAGGTAACATCTCCGGTGATATTTTTTTCCTGTACCCAAATTTTTCATCATGAGCAAAGATCATTTTCAGACCTTGGGAACAAGCAGGTCTTAATCCTGTGAAACCAGTGCACAACCCCTGGTGTGCTCCAGCCTTTACCTGCCTGCACATTTCCATCCCTTTGGCATACTGGCCATGTCCATCTGTTTTTACCAAGAGAGCTGATCCCTGGGCCAGGCTTGAACAATCACAATTTTATGTCTTTTTATAAGAAATAAACAAATTGTTATGTGATGTGTGAATTCCTGGCATGTGCACAGGCTGTTACCTGTGTGTTCCAGTAGTGCTGCAGGAGGTAACAGCTCCTCCTCCCTGGTGCCAGCACCAGCAGGTCTCTGCCTCTGCCCTGAGTCTCTGTTAAACCTGACCAAGCCACCTGGCCCAGCCAGGAGTTTGTGTGGGCATCTCTTTTCAGAGCCTTTGACCAGTCCCTGCTCTCACAGCCCAGGTGCCACACTAGCACAAATCCCCTGAGGGCTGGTGGGAACCGCCAAGAAGAGCCAGTTACTGCCCCAGAAGTGTTGGGGTTTTCTTGGGACTTTAGGCTTTGTTCCGAAGGGTGATTCAGTCACTCCTTTCCCTTTAAAGTGTGGCATCACCTCCACAGAACTCTGATTTGTGCTGTCTTGCCACAGATCCAGCAAATGGCAGATGAGGCTGCCACGGAGATGGACAAGCTGCTGGCAGCAAAGACCAAGGAGCTGCTTGGATAAACACCATCCCAGTGGCCACACTCCCCCTCGAGCAGGAACGGACTGTCTCACGCCCCAGCATCCACCCCTGCCCGGAGGCAGCAGCCTCAGGGATGGGCAGGGGCAGCTCGAGCAGCTCTGTGCCTTGGCTGCTCCCATTGGCCACCTTGGGGTGTGCTGGAGGGAGGGGAGAGCTCTCCTTGCTTGTCCTTCATCCAGGTGGGAACAGAATTGGATGAACTGAGATCAAAAATAAAGTATCAGGAAGGAGAACTTGGAACTGCTGGAGGCACAGAGGAAGGACTGCCCTGCTCACTTTGTGCCCAGCACCATCAGCACCTGGAGCCAGGACCACGCACCAGAGGAACCTGCCTGTCCTGCTGCAAGCCTCAGCATTTCTTTTTTGCTTGAAATAAAGTCAAAATGAGGTGTGGAGCAGCAGCCTCATGACATCCAGGTGCTGGTTGGTGTGTTCCCTCGGGTTCACGTGTTCCCAAGCAAGCATTTGCCCCGTGCTGTGACCGGCAGCCACCAGCAGAGTGGGGAGGGATGAGGGAGCTCAGCACAGGGTGGGCAGGGGACAGGGCCTCTGTGGGGAGAGAACTGAAACCAGAGCTGTCCGCGCAGTTGCTTTAGCCACGACAGAGAAGACCTAAAGCCAACACAGGAACTTCCCAAAAGCAGCACCTGCCTCCCCAGCCATTTACGAAGCGCCTGTGTGAGTCTGGAACGACAGTTTAGGGGCTGGAGGAGGTACAAGCAGAGCAGGTCCTGAGCCCATCCACAGCTCAGCTGCTCACTGTGAGCAGGTACTTCCCGAGGGTGGCAGACAGCCTCGGCCGTGGCAGGAGCAGGAAGGTGGTGGCAGCCCCCCAGCCCCACTCCCAAGGCATTTGGGTTCAAAGAGCAGTGAGTGCTCTGCACTCCTTAAATAAACAACTCCCCAAAAGTTAGTTTGTGTGCCGTGGGGAGGGGGAGGAGGATGAAGGATTTGCTCTGCTAGGGCCCCACATGTCAACAATTTCTCTGCTTTGTGTATTTTGGCCAAAGCCCTTACCATGATAAATGAATAAAGGAAGATGGCGAGCCCAGGGCGGTTCCACAGCTCGGGAAATTGCTTTCAGCCGATTACTGGATTTCTTTTGACATTTATCAACTGGGCTTTTTTTTTTTTTTTTTTTTTTGCCATTGTTGCAGCCTCAGCATCCCCACAGCAGCCTGGGCTGGAAGGGTTTCCCTGATACCTGCCCAGGAACAGCAGCTGCTGAGCTGCGAGCTCCACAAAGCCAGGGCAGGTGGAGAACTGCTGCTGCTCATGGAGGCTTCTCCAGCCTCTTCCCGTTCTCCAAGCCCTTGGGGTGGTGGCAGGGGGCTGGTGGAGGCAGGCAGTGGAGCTGCAGGGGGTCACTGCGCAGAGTGAGTTTTCTAATATTTACCACTGCACCTCACAAGGAACAAAACCTGTGGTAAAACTACCCTGGCACTGAGCTGGGGATGGAGCTGCCTGGGGGGTTGGGGAACCCAATTACCTGCGTGCTCCCTCAGCCCCATGTTCTGCATCAGCCAGGAGCAGCCACAGGGCCCACAGAAACTGCTCTTAGCCCTGGTACCACCAAAGCAGGGCAGACAGCACATGAACCTGGGGAGCTGTGCCCCCACAGTCCATCCCGCTCCCCATGGGACCTTGCACTGCAGGACAAGCAGAAAAAAACACAGCCCCAGCACCTTCCAGTCACACAGAACCACAGCAGAACCACCCAGGAGAAGAGAGCATGGGCACTCACCACCAGCTGGCTCACAGGGCAGCCCTGGAGAGGCCCCACTTTCCCTTTGCAGCATAAATCACCTGCTGCTCCACATCAGGAGCTGCAGCACAAGCTCTGCCTGCTCCAAACACTCCTCCACTGGCACCAGCAGGAACCTCTCACTTGGTTCCAGCCTGGATTGCACCCAGAGCTGATAAGAAGCTGCAGCTGATGCTGTTGGCGGGTGGGAAAGGAGCTCCAGCTGTGCCAAATAACCCAGGAGGGGAAGGGATGTGGGCCAGAAAGCGGCTGGGCTGCTTTCATGCGTGTTGGTGTCAGTGATGCCACATCAGCACCAAAAGGTTTGGCCTTGGCCATAAATGCCACAGGTGGTGCAGGGCAGGGGGTGAGAGAAGGCCGTGGCTGGACTCCCTGCTGTGCCCTGGGCTGTCCCCAGCCCGCTGCCCTCGCAGGGACTCCTCTCCCAACAGCACCTGTGCATGTGGGCACCAGCAGGTCCCCACCTGGCGGGCGCTGCTGCGGCCTGGAGGGGTGGGGGTCCCCGAGGGGCCACACTCCCAACACCAGGAACACACCCCTGTGCACGTCCCTGCTCGGAGCAGACCTGCGCCCTTCCCAGGCTGCCCAAAGCCACGCTTAGCTCCGCCAGGAGGTTCCAATCTGCTCCGAGCAGCTGGACAAGTACCAGGGCAGGCACCAGGCTCCTGCCAGCTCCTGGACTGACCCCCGTGGCCGCAGGGACACACGAAACGGAGGCAAAGGGAAGGAAAAACTCCAAGGAAGCTGGAAGCTCTTGACATAGTTAAAAAACAACATTGCTCTTCAAAATAGATGTGATTGCGCTCCTTGTGAGTCATCGAGCAGAGACACCAAGATTGCTTTGTGCCAGGGACGAGCCGGGCGCTGATTGTGCCGCCCGGATTTGTATCCAACAGACCCTGGATGGCATGTCAGAGTTTACAGCGCGCATACATTTTCAACAGTGAGCTTTGCAAAATGTATCAATGTAATCTCTGCCTCCTATATTCCGTGTTGATTAGACACGATTTCTGGCTGGATTTTCAGAAAGCTCAAGTGCTTTTTTAATCACTACAGAAGCTCATTATTGCTTTCCAGTGACTCTTATGTCCTTCACTTCTCCTTTCAGATTAGAGTCTATAGTCAGATGAATATTGGATGATTTCATTACATACAAATGCAATCAACAGTTTTGCATAAATTTCTCCTCTTTTCTTGAGTTTCAATTGACCTCAGCACCCGTGGAGGCAGGCGCAATACACATGTAAATGAGCTGGCGTTGCTGCAAAGACACGGATTCGAGAAACAAGATAAACTGTCAGATAATATTCAGGATTTTTAAGAGATCAAAAAATACTTCCTCGTTCAGCCCAGCCCAGCCATAAAAATGGCACCTTCAGCTGCCGGGGAATTTGCTTTTGTTTTGCTCGTGTCTGGCTGTGGACAAAGACCAGGAGTGGCACCAGCGGCCGAGCGAGGGGCTGAGCAGGGCCGGGCTGGCCAGCAGCGGTGGTGTGGGGATGGAAGTGGGCTGTCCGTGGGGTGCAGGTGCTGGTGGCACGAGTCTCCTGCCACAGAGAAGCCACTGGTGGTGTCTTGTGCCCGCACCACACTGGGGAGGTGCCCACACAGCCCAGTTCCTGCTGCAGAGCCGGGTTTGGTGGCTCTGCCAGTGGTGGTACCAGTGGTGGTACTGCCACCCCCATTCCTGCCCTGGTGGGACCATCTCAACGGGATGCTGAGTTCGGACCCCTCGGACCCCTGGCCCCTCCTGGGAGGGCAGTCCCAAGCACCAGCCCAGCAGTGGGGGCACATGCTGTGGTGCGGGGCTGGGCCGGGGGCTGCCCACCTCGCCCTGTGCCACCAGGCACAGGGGAGCCACACGTTCCAAATATGTATTTAAGCTAACACTCCACATGAACAATCAGGCTAATTTTAAAAACTATAATTAAAAATAAAGGACCTCTTGGTAGGGAAGTCGGGGTAAACTGTCAGCGGTTACTTTGGATGTGAAGCCCTTACCTTTAAAAGAATCATTTTTGTGCTAATGTGAGCAATGCAGCACTCCCACACTCGCCTTCGGGGGCCTGTGGGGAAAGAAACTCGTGGGTTTCTTTTGATACCTTTACGTGCTAATCTTCTTAACAGATTTTTAATTAATGGGAACAGAGCACTTTGCAGCCGTGAAATCTATTGGTGTAATTGCCTGGTGGATTAGTCCCATTAACCACACAAATTACCTGTCTCCAGGCCGCCAGCCCCACTGGGGAGCTCCCTGCGCTGGACACACTGAGCAGCCCCATTCTGAAGCAATTTTGATAAAATAAACTCTCTAATCAGGTAAATAATTCCATAAGGGAAATTGCTGCCTTCCCGCAGCCCCCCTCCAGCGGGACCTGGCTACTTTCAGGGGAATGCAACACGCCTCCAATTACAGACAAATCTCCAGCTCACAGACCATTTGGGAGAAGCCCACGGCACACGGGACCCCCTCAAACCACAGCGACTGAGGAATTAAGGCATTTAAGCTGTCAGCTGGAATCTGGCCCGGCCCCTGATTACCTGGGGGGACATGCAGCATATTTAGGTTCGTGTCCATTGTAATTTCCTGACCCCCAGCGTTGATCCCGAATGACTTGCGTCCGTGTCAGGTTCCTGCCCAGGGTCCCTCCGACACGTGGCCCCGGGCTCGGGGACACCGACCTTTGGGCAATTAAGGACATCCAGGCCAGCCCAAGCCTGGGGAAGTGGGGAGGTGCAGCTGTGCCCAAGAGCGGCTGGGTGAGCAGAGCCGCCTGTGCCCATTTCACCACCGCGCCCGGCGAGGCTGCGTGGCTGTGCTGGCTGCCATCGCCTCTCCGGATGGATACCTGGACCCTTCCCAGCCCTGCCCGTGGCTTTCCACGTTCCACTGTGATTTTGGACCTGAATCCAACAGACACTCCTACAGCTGTCCTTTGCTCAGGGCCTGAGGTGGGGATGAGCTGCCCCAGGGATATGGCAGGACCCACACACGGCAGGCACAGCAGGGTGGAGGGCACCCAGGTGCCGTCGCAGCGCGATGCAGAGCCCCAACACGCTTCCCACTGCTTGGTCAGGGGCTGCCCAGTGCCCGGAGCTCTGCCAGCCCCTCGGCCGGGATGGCTCCAAACCTGCTGTACCAGCTGGGGTCTCTCTCCACCCTCTGCCCTGCGCCAGGGAGAAGGGGGGTCCCTGTTATGAGCTCTTATGTGGGGACAGCCTGGGAGGGAGTGACAGCAGTGACACGCTGGTGCCCAGCGCTGGTGGGGTTGGCCGTACGGTGAGGTGGCCTTCAACCATCCGCTGAAGCGCTTGGGTGATCAGTCCCAGTGCCGGTCCCTGATCCGGAATGGAGGAGCCCAAAGCGCGGGGGCACAGGGCTGTTCTTCCCCTTGGCTGAAACTCTCCCCTTGGTTGCTCCCATCGCTCCTGGCACTGGGAGCAGAGGGTGATCCTTGGGGCCACCCCGAACGGGAGGGGACGTGTAGGTGGCCGAGCAGGCTGCGGCCAGGGCAGACCTGGGCGGGAGGGTCGGGGCGCAGGAGCCGCCTCGCTGCGCGGGGCTGGCCGGGGAACCCTACACCGCGGGTAATTGGCATCAGATGCTCCCTGACCTGCCGCATCCACCGGGAAGCTGGAAGCATTTATTTGTCTGAGCCGGCGGCTCTATCTGCGTGCGGGAGGCGTTGGCGTTGGCGGTGGCGGGGCTGGGCTCCGCGAGCCTAATGAGCCTGAGCTGAAGATGATGAATATGATTGCTGAAAGCGCTTTCCTGAGTCCTCCTTTCCTGGGGCTCAGGTTACGAGTTCCCAGACAGCCTGTCCAGCCCCGGCTTTTCAATTCTGATTTGTAGCCCCCCAAACTGTCTGTCAGCTCCCCATGCCGGAGGAAATGCTGGGTCCTCTGCTGCTGTGCCCGGCGGAGCTGGGGAAGGGGCCGCCAGCCCTGCTCAGCTGTCTGGGAGGGTTTCGCCCCCCCGGGCTGCCTCACTGCTGCCCCGCTTGGCCCTGTGCCCCCAGAGCCTCTCTGAGCCCAACCAGGGGGGACCAGCCCCGGGCAATGCCCCGTGCAGGGTCTCCAGCCACCAGCATCTGCTGTGCCCTTGTTTCTGTGGCTATCGGGGACCTTCCCCAAGGGGACTTGTCACCAGACACCTCTTAACCTTACAGCAGAAAAATGTGGGGTTCAGCTTCCGTGTTCTCTGCCCATCCGCTGCAGCCCACGGTCAACGTTTCCCCACTGAACCACATCCCAGAGAAGCTGCTCGCGGATGGACAAAGATGGGTCAGTCCAGGGATGCTCCACGGCCATGCAGATCCCCTGGGATTAGAGCAGGACTCCTGACCGGCACGGCCACCCCCGGAGCACTGGACTGGGGAGTTGCGGGGTGCCCCTGCCTGGCTGCCCCACAGCTGCGCTCCCTGCCTGAGGCTCAGAGTGGGTGGACTCCCTGAGCTGCCACTTTGCCCCCTCTGTCACGGCTGTGGAGCCACAGCACCGGCTGTCCCCATGGCACGGGTGTCCCCGTGGCCCCAGCATCCTTAGGAAGATGGGGGAAAGGATTTTGGGTCCCGCTCTCCTGTTCCAATTACATTTCGGATTCCGGGGGCAGCACCACCCCAAATGTGGGGGATGAGGGTCTCAGGGGACCGGAGGGAAAATGCGGGGCGGCCCAAGGCAGAGCAACTCAGGACCAGCGATGCTTCGTGCCTCCCAGCGCCTCCCAGCGCCTCCCGCCGCCGCCGCCGCGCTGCCATCGGCGGTNGGTGCCTCAGGCGGGGCTCCTGTGCATCCCAGCACGGCTCCCAAGTTGCCTCCTCCTTCCTGCCCTGCACCGGAGCCGAAGCGCCGCGGCCATTCCCGCACCCATCCCATGGGTCCGGCACCGCACGTCCCCAGGGCAGCACCAACAGCCCTCCTGCTTCCCCCCACTGCCAGGGCATGGCAGGGAGGCCCACGTGGCACTTGGCAGCACCACACTGGAGATCCTCTTTCTATTCCAAAGTGGTGTCAGGGCATTTGCTGGCCAGACCCAGTGCCCAGGTGGCCAAGCCTGTGGCAAACCCCCAGATGTGCCCTCCGTGCCCCAGCTGGCCCTGGCCTTGCACCAAGGCTGTGGGACCAGTCTCACACAACGCCCAAACAGCACCACCCTCCCTTGCCCTGGCTGGGGACAGGAACTCATCTGGGCACCCGGGCTGGCTCCCATCCTGGGACTTGAGGTCAGACACCGTGGGCTGCAGCTCAGACAGAGTCACGGGAGGTCTGCTGGCAGCCGGGGCTGGCACCAGGGTGTTCAGCGGCTGCTGGTTTAGAGCTGAGCAACCCAGTGCAGCACTGAGCACTGGAGTGAGGGGTCTGGGTGCAAGAGAGACACCAGGAGTGATGGGGGTCTGCACGGCACCCTGCAGCCGGCAGCAGCAGCCCCGTCCCTCGCCCAGCAGCGCCGGGACAGCCCCTCCGTGGCAGCCCCTTGGCGGCCCTGGCGAGACGGCCGGCCCCGGGCTGTTGCAACCGTTTCCCGTATTGTGCAAGAGTGGTTATTAAAACCTGATGAGAGGGAAAGGAGGGGGCAGTGAGCGGGGAGCGCTGCTGGAGCGGGACATCCCCGAGGGCTGCCGGGCTGGCCCGCAGGGGGAAGGGGTCAGGCTGTGCCAGGTCACACGTGCTGCGGTCAGCAGTGTCAAGCATCGGGTGCAGGGTGGGAGGGGGACGGGCCAGAGCTGGGGCTGGTGGTGCTGCAGGAGGGAATGGAGGGGAAATATACACTCCCACAGGCTGAGCCACTGCCTTCTTTGCGGCTGTGACACCACGGGGAGGCTGGCAGGGGGCAGGAGCAGCCGAGGCCCCGGCACACGCTGACTGCACCAACTGCACTCATACAGCAACACCTGCCCCAATTCCCTGCTCGAGTTCGTCAGTGGGAGGCAGAGACAGTGTCCCCACCCTGCGTGAGCGCATCGAGAGCCCGCTGAGCTCATGTTTATGTCATGGCTGGTGTGTTTGCCTGCTGAAGCTGGATCTGAGGCCCTTGTTCATTTCTGGACACCTGCAAAAGCCACTTGCCCTGTGAGGACACTCCCTCCCTGCTGCTGAAAGCCTGCAGAGGAATCGAGGAGGATCCAGGCAGGAACTACGTACCCCCAGCCTGCCAGGACTTCCTGCAGCTCAGCAAAACCCGAGATAATCCTCACACACAGCCGGGCCTGTGCTGGGGTCTCTGCTGCTTCTGCAGCACAGCACAGAAGAGGGTCAGCAACTGCAGGCTCTGAGCTCTGGGTTCCACCAGTTTGGGGACATCCCAGCAAGGTCTGCAGCCCACCATGCTCGCACCTGCCCCAGAGCCATGCAGAGCCTCTCCCAGCCCCGCACGATTCTTATGGGGTGGCTGGTGCCTGCCCGGGCTGGGCTGGCTGGATCCTGTCCCTGCTGCCAGCGGCTGGTGCTGGGAACAAAGCATCCGGCAGGAAACACCCAGCGATGGTTTCACCGATAAACTCAGCTCTTCTGGCCACTGGCGGCTCTGGGCAGCCTGGCTCCGGGCATAAGCGGGCAGCACTGCCCGGGCAGCCTCTTGCGGCCAGTCGGAGCAGTTGAGCCAGGCCCAGGGCATTAGGGGGTGGGCATGGAGTCCTGGGGGACCTAAGATCAGGTGTAGGATAGGGATGCAGGGGAACGTGGGAACAAGCGCATGGGCGTGAGGATGCAGCGGGATGCGGGGACCAGAAGCTGGGTATGGAGATGCTCAGGTGGGTGGGAACTGGGAGGGAAACGGGGGAACTTGGGGTTCCCGGGAGAGACAAGGATCGGGGCACGGCTGGGGACGCAGGGGTGGCCACGGGCACCAGGGGAGGGGAGCACAGCCCCCGGCGGGCCGGGCTGTCGGAGGCGGTCCCG
>WEIT01000164.1:293227-311429 GCA_013389985.1 Dryoscopus gambensis
AGGTTTTGGCCCGTCACGCCTGGCTGGGACCAAAGAGCCCGAGTAGAACAAACTTCCCCTCCGCCTCCCGCAGCGGCCGCTCAGGGACCACACGCAGGGCCCGAGGGAGACATCGCTGGCCCGAGGCGGCCGGGGACGCACGACAGGGCTGGACCCCGGCCAAGACCGCAGCCACCCCGGGGCGGCCCCACCACCGGGCTGAGGGGCAGTGCCCGACTGCTTCCGGCAGCCTCCCGGCCAGGACGGGACTTCTCTAAAGAAAGGGGGACAATACCCATGTGTGCTGGCAGCCAGGGCCCTTCCCGCTGTCCCCGAACACACGCCTGGTGACACTGGAGTAGGGAGTGAGGATGGAGGGCTGGGAGCTGCAGGGGTGGCTCTGGCGGCCTCAGCCATCGTTTCCTTCCCATGCCCATGCACTGTAGGAGTTCACCAGGTGCTGCCCAACCTCAGGCACACCCGGAGATGCTGAGGAATAAGGCTGATTATGGCAGGCACCCACGGAGCATGTGGTTAAATAAAATCCTTTCTCGAATCCCATCAGCTCCATCCCCAGCCCCTACAGTGCAGATTCCTCCAGGTTCTTACCCAGGGCACTGATTCCAGTCCCTCTTCTGTGAAATGACCTTCCTCCCTGAAGAAAAGCAGCATGAACTTGGAGCCCTTGTCGGATTTTACAGTTCCTCTCTAAGGTAACATTCTCAGCAAAATGAGCCCAGGCACATGGGCTGCGTCTCTCAAGGGTCTCCGGCCACCTGCGTTCAAATGGTGCCAATAGCGACCCCGCCCCCAGCAGCCTGCCTGGGTCCACCTTCTGCTGTGGGAAGTGACGTGCCCACACCCAAGAGTCCCCAAAATGTGCACAGGCTGAGCATGCGGAGTGCAGCAGGCACCCCCATGACGGGAAGCAGGACCATGGCAGAAGTGACCCAAACCAAGTGGGTTTGGGCTGAGCAGAGCTGGGCGCAGAGCGGGGTGTGTTGACCTTCCGACTGCCTGCACCCCTTCCCACCCCATCCTGCCGTGGAGGAGACTTCTCTGTGCTGGAGCAGCTGGTTCTGTGCAAAACCAGTGACCTCAAGGTGCAGACTTTCCTGTTTTGGCCGTGAACTTTCCAGAAAGGCAACTTGACCCGTGGCTGCATGGATCCCACGGCCATGCAGAGGGCAGCCATGTCAGCTCTGCAGGGGACTCCAGGGGTTGGGGTGTCACCCGGCAGGATGTGGCAGGTCTGGCCACCAGAAACTGGGGCTGGGTGACCCCAGTGCTGAGTGACCCCAGCGTGGCTGGGGAGGTGGCAGGCACCCCACTGCAGGGCACATCAGCCACGTCTGCTGAAAGGAGGGCCCCCAGGGGATGGACCTGGCTGTCAGTGGCTGGGCTGGACCACAGGTGGTGGGGACAGGCAAGGGACAGCCTCTGCGCAGCTCCTTCTCTGGCTTGGCCATCTCTTTGCATGCGTCTTATCTTCCTGAGAAGTTCCTCTGGGAGTTGTGGACAGCTGGGGCCAGCATCCATGTGTCCTGCTGAGCACAGGACAGGGCTGGGGACGTGCTGGGGACCCACGTGCCTGAAGCAGCTGGGACAGATGCAAGGCTGGAATGGTGCAGCCCTGGAGCTGACTGCTGCACACCACGATCAAAGCAAATTTCATTATGTGGGGGAAAAAAGTACCTGGGATACATGGTGTACATGAAAGGACGGCTCTTTTCCAAGCCCTAATTAGAGAGGGAGATATCTGATTGGGAAATTAGGGGAACTGTGCTGTGCCCCGAGGTGCTGTCAGCAGAGCGCCCGGGCTCTGCTCCTCCCCAGCGTTGTGCCAGGAGGACCACAGCCCTAATCTAGTCCTTGGATCTGCTCTCGAAGACCAAATAACAGGATGTTGGGCTGAGGCTGGGATCTGCTCACTTGGTATGTGCTGCTCAGAGCACTCCCCTTGACTCCTCACTGGCTGCACCTTGGCTCTGAGCCATGGTGTTTGCACTCTGTAGACTTCTCCTCTGGCTGTGAGGGCAGCCAGGCTGGTCCCATGGTGTTTCTCAGTTTTCCCGGCAGATATTGCCTTTGGCTGCTAACTTGCCTTCAGGGGTGCAGTTTTGTTCAAGTATTCTTCCAGAGTAAACCTGACCATCCTCTCAGCAGCCATTGCACAACTCACGCAGCCAAACAGGAACAGAGGCAGCACCCCAACATCTCCGTGTGCCCCAGCCACAGTCAGGCACAGGCCCCGCTGTGTGAAGGCAGGTGGGCACCTCTGGCAGAGCCACTTTGCATTCGTGTCTGTTTACACTGCCCGTGGTCTGTGCCTCCTCCTTGCGCATCCCCTCCGCAGCGGGGCTCACTGAGAGTCAGCCCGGGCTGCAGAGAGAAGCCAGCTGCCACGTGAGAGCCCTGCGGCTGTGCCGCCCCTCCAGTCCATCCCGGGCGGACAGCCTGGCTCAGGTGCAGGGGGAGGATCACTGAGCCCACGTGGGACACAGCTGTGGCCCTGGCACGCTGCTGCTGCTCATGGTGCTGCCAGAAGTGGTTGCAGATGACGATCTGGCTGTGGCGTGTGTGCTGTGAACGGTTCGTGGGGCGAAGAAAACCTTCCTGGATCAGAAAAGCAAGTACGTAAGCGTTTCATCGTCTACAAAGCCTGCGGCCGCGGGGCCATGTCCCATCGAGCGAGCCCGGCTCCGTCCCGGCCATGATTCACGCCAGGTTGCTTTGGCTGCGGTTTGCAGAACGGATGTTGTCCCCGAAATGTGGCATTTTTCAGCGGTGATGGAGCGTGTGCACCAGCCCAGCCGGCACGGAGGGGCCGCGCTCCCCGCGCACCCCGGCAGCGGCTTTCCCCATACCTGGAGCCGTCCTGGCAAGGCCAGCGAGGGATTCCTGGCCGGGGTGGGGAGAGGCACGGAGCTGCTGCAGAGGGAGGCTCCGTAAGGATGTGAGGGGGTTGGCGTCGCGGGTCAGGACACGCTCCATCCCCTTCCCACCCTTTTGGCTGGAACATGCTGCTCCCACCCCACCTCCGGGACCCCGCGGCGCTGACACCGCGGTGAACCGTGGGAAGAGGAGGCCCGGCCGCACCCAGCACGCTGCCAAAGCCACCTCGGAGGAGGGCTGGGCACGACTGCCATCGAGCCCCGCACCGGGGAGCGCCCCGGCAGAGCGAGCTTCTTCTGACGCTCCGTATCAGCTGGGGCAGGACACTGCCTGCAGTGCCGGAGCCTGTGGCACGCAGCATCCTCCCAGCCCTGTGGCTGCGGCGCCCACAAAAGCCTCGCTTCCCCCGGGTTGCACCGGGCACGGCGCGGGGCTGCTCTTTGGGGCTTTTGCCGGGTCTGCGGCAGAGCCAAGTGTGGACCTACCGGCGTGGGAATAGCCCAGAGGATGCTCCAGCCGCGCTGCAACACCTCCCCCTTTCCGAAAATTCCCATCTTGCAAAAATCTGAAAGGGTGGTCTGACCTTAATTTGTATGAGATAAATAAGATCCTGCCTGCTACCTCCCATCTGGAGACATGAAAAGATCCGAGATGAAAGGGAGCCTGATGGAAGTGCTGGGAGCTGAACACGTCATTGCAAGTCAGGCCCTGTGCTGTGAGGGATTTGGGGCCACAGGGCTGAGCACAGCCCGGCAGAGCTGCCGGCTGAGCCCTGGGCTCCCAGGTGGTCCCTGCCCTGCCCCGAGTGTGTGGCTGTTGAGAGACTGAGCAACTTCGCAAAATTAGCTTTATTTTTCAAAGTTGTTAATTTTTGGCTGCAATCTCCTATGGAAAAATGTGTTTTCTGTTCTGCATGCCTGTCCCTCCACCCCAGCATTGGAACCTGTTCCCAAATTCCAGAAGAACCTGAAACAGGCCTGGCAGGGATCTGGTGAGCTCACGAACCACATGGAGCAGCTGATGGATTCAGGAGACCTTCCTCCATCAGCTGTGACACTGGGACAGGGACGCTGTGACACAGGCGGTGGCTGCAGAGCTGGGCTGCCGGGCATTGTGGTGGTGGCCCCCTTGTCCCTGAGTGCTGTGTGAGCCGGTGGGGCTGGTGGCCTCTGGCACACTCAGCCACGTGTGCTCCAGGAGGTCTGGGCTCTAGACACTTTGCTCCTCCTGGCACAAAGGCTCTATGCGGGGTCTGTGGGGACAGACCGGCCTCGGTGAGGTTGAGGATGCCTCTGGTGAGGCTTTTGGGAGGCAGCTGTGACAGACATCCCAATTTCCAGAGCATTCCTAGGGCTGATGGAAGGCAGAGGGGTCTCTGGCCACCCTGGACCGTGTTTCTCTTTCTTCCGAGTTTTGCAGCTCTTGGAGGGGCTGCATATTGTGGAGTTACAAGGATCTCCCTGCTCCAGGACAGACCGGAGAGGCTTGGTGTGGATGGTGCTGCCCCAGAGTGGGAGCTGCTGTGTGCCAGGGGGTCTCCCTGTCCCACGGGATCCCACTGCGGGAAGGGGCCCTTATCTCGTCCCTGCAGGCTGGGCATGAAGGTGGTGGAGGAAGGGGCTGGGCGGGAGCCGGGAGTGAGCCCAGAGAGGCCCTTTCCATCCGCTCGGGGCGGCGGGCGCGGAGGGGCCGCCTGCCAAAGCAAACTGCCCTGACAATGGCTGTTATTATTAACACGGATGCTGTTTGCACGGCTCGATCCTGTGCTGGGGCTCCGGGGGCACAGCAGACCCCCAGGCACGAAGCTACGCCCCCAGGCATGGGGCAGACCGCCACAGCAAGGCAGTGCTTGGCTCCTGCAGCAGCTGTTGACACCAAACTTCTTGGGGTTTGGGTTCATGGAAGTGGCTGCATCAAAGCACCTCCTCTGCTGAGCTGGGCCCTGCTGGGCTGTGTCCGAGGCAGTGGCCCCCCTTGAGGAGCAGGGAGCCACCAGTGCAGTGATGCGGTGGCTGGATGGTGATGTCTCTCTCTCTCTCTCCCTCCCTGCAGTGAATCCCTGCTGCTATTTCCCCTGCCAGAACCAAGGGGTGTGTGTGAGGGTCGGCCTGAGCGGATACGAGTGCGACTGCACGCGGACGGGATACTATGGGGTCAACTGCACCTCCCGTAAGTGCCCCTCCCCAGCACCTGGCACCCGTGGATGCCAGGGCAGCACTGTGCCCGCAGCACTCGCTGACAGCGGGTGTGGGTGGGCCGGCTCCTCACTGGGGAGAGTGATTTACTCGGTCTGTTTCCCCCAGCTGAGTTCTGGACGCGTCTCCACAGCCTGCTGAAGCCCAGTCCTGCCTTCTACCACTTCATCCTGACCCACTTCAAGTGGTTTTGGGACATTATCAACAGCACCTTCATCAGGGACACGCTCATGAGGCTCGTGCTGACAGGTGAGGGGTTGGAGACGGTCTTGGGGTTTAGCAGGACTAGAGGACCCCCTGGCATGAGCAGAAATGTGGGTGGGGATAGCAGGGCTGCAGCAAGGCTGAGCAGCTCCTGTGGGCAAGGTGGGCATCGGGCTTGAGTCACCTCACCAGGAGACCCAGAAGGTTGCCACCCTCTCCTTTCATCATCCTGTCATGCTGTCGCTGTGCCCGGGGGGGCTGCCCAGCCAGGTTGCAGTGGGGTGTAGGGGGTCCCCAGCACTGTGCCAGGCTGCCAGCTGGCTGGAAAACATGAGCAGCTCTTGGCATGCTGCGCTCCCCGGGCCAAGGGGCTCTTTCACAGCTGCACAGAAAGCAGCCTGTGGAAACATGGCCTTTGTTACTCATGTCCCCATATTCATCACTTTGCATAAATATTTAGGTTCCAGCTCTTGGAGCCGTAGCGACACGCTCACACAGCTCCGGCTGTTGGCTTCACCCTTTCTATGGGTTTGTCATCTCATCCATCATCCACTTAGCACATTAGCACGAGCTCTCCTCTTCTGCAGGGAATTGCAGCCTTTAAAAGGCTCGGAGCAAAGCCCAAGACACCCACATGCCTCCACTGTTGGCACCTTTCTGGTTTTTGGGGTGCCAGGGGTGTCTGGCAGCACAGAGCAGGCAGGCAGGGACCAGGGGCAGGGCCTGGGGAGTGCTGCCTCAAGTCCCACAGTGGTGATCCCCCTCTCTCCTTTCAGTTCGTGCCAATCTCATCCCCAGCCCCCCCACTTTCAACTCTGACTATGGCTACATCAGCTGGGAGGCCTATGCCAACGTCAGCTATTACACCCGCGTCCTCCCGCCCGTGCCGGACGACTGCCCCACGCCCACGGGGACCAAAGGTATGTGCCTGGCCCAGGGGACCTGCACCCTGAGTGTTTCCCACCCAGCCAGGGCCAAGCTTTCATTGCCATGGACACATCTGCAAGGCACCACTGGCAGCGCCACGTGCTACCACTGTCCTGCCCAGGCTGGCTCTGCAGCAGGAGGAGCTTAATGGCATCCAAGATGCTGCTGCGACAGCTCAGGCTGAGCTGCTGGGGCATGTCATGGCCTGTGTGAGAGGGCTGTAAGGTGTCTGTGCAGATGAGTCTGTGCCTGATGCTGCAGCAGACACAGCAGGCAGCACCAGTACCCATCTGGGTCGGCACTGGGCATCTGCCCTCAACCTCCGTCCTTCGCAGGCAAGCTGCAGCTCCCCGACCCCCAGCTCCTGGCGGAGAGGTTCCTGCTGCGGAAGAAGTTTGAAGCTGATCCCCGAGGCACCAACATGATGTTTGCCTTCTTTGCTCAGCATTTCACCCACCAGTTCTTCAAGACATCCGGGAAGATGGGACGCGGCTTCACCAAGGCGCTGGGGCACGGGGTGAGGGTGCGGGGGCAGCGGGAGTGAGGGGGTGACTGGGGCCCGTGTGCCTCTCGGAGCAGCCTCAATGCCCTGCTCTCTCCACAGGTGGACCTGGGACACTTGTACGGGGACAACCTGCAGCGGCAGCACCAGCTGCGACTCTTCCGAGATGGGAAGCTGAAATTCCAGGTACCACCCAGCACAACTGAAACATATCCCAGCACTGTGAGCCAGGGTTGTTTGAAGCCCATGTTCCTCTGGCAGCTCTTGGGAGACCCCAGGTCTGATGCTCTGTGTGGCTCCTGGCCGGGGGACAAGCTTTGGGTGCAGCTGCTCTGACAGCAGCAGGCGTTCAGGGCTGTATGAGGGAGGTGTTTCCATTCCATTCACCTCTTGCTGGAGAGCAGATACGCTGCCCTTAGGGAGGCAGCTCCTGGCTGGGCAGGCTTTTACCAGGATGTTTGTGTCCCCTCTGCCCTTTCTGCCATCTCGTTCCCGTGTCCCCAGGTGGTGGATGGAGAGGTGTACCCGCCCATGGTCACCGATGCTCCTGTTCACATGGTGTACCCGTCGGGCGTGCCCAAGGAGCAGCAGCTGGCGGTGGGGCAGGAGGTGTTCGGGCTGCTGCCGGGGCTCTGCGTGTACGCCACGCTCTGGCTGCGCGAGCACAACCGCGTCTGCGACCTGCTCAAGCGGGACCATCCCACCTGGAGCGACGAGCAGCTCTTCCAGACGGCACGGCTCATCCTCATCGGTGAGGAACCGGCACCGCCGTGTCCCACCCCCTTGGGTGACCCCCAAGGACTCACACGCTGGCCAGCCTCTGTTTGAGGGTAATGGCCAAACTGCTTTTGAGGCAGCTCCTCCAGCAGCCTTCTGGGGATTGTTGGTTTTGGTTCATAAGGCAAAAACCTGGCTTTGGTCCATCAAAAATACTATTTTTGAAAAATGTTGTCATAATTTTGAATTATTTCTTATTAATGTTCATTATGGATTTGCTATCATCTCAGGAAAAGTAATTTCTGATCAAAATACAGAAATAAGCCATGTCACCACAGTATCTCTAAGAAATACATCCAGGTCAGCTCCCTCAGGAACCCTTTGGTTTTGGCAGACTGACTTTTGCTTTTGAAAAATGAATTAATGAAAAATTCCCAACCAACTCAACAAGCCCATAGCCAGGAGGAGGTGGGTGGGTGGGTGCTGGGCTATGCTGCTGCGGTAGATGTGGGTCGCATCTCAGGTACAGAGCTGGTGGCTCCTGCTGCTGCCAGCTGCTTCTCTTCTCCTGCCCAGGGGAGACCATTAAGATCGTTGTTGAAGACTACGTCCAGCACCTCAGCGGGTACTACCTGAGCCTCAAGTTCGACCCCGAGCTGTTGTTTGGGTCACAGTTCCAGTACCGGAATCGCATCGCGGTGGAGTTCAACCAGCTCTATCACTGGCATGGGCTGATGCCCGACTCCTTCATCATCCAGGGGCAAGAGTACAGCTACAAGCAGTTCCTCTACAACACCTCCATGCTCATGGACTACGGCGTGGAGGCGCTGGTGGAGTCCTTTTCCAAGCAGATAGCAGGAAGGGTAAGGTTCCTGCTCTGCCCTCCCTGCTGGTGCGGGGCTGTGGCACCCCAGGAGGGACTCTCATGCAGTGGGACACCTGTCACAGCAAGTCTGCCCAGGGCAGCACCTCATGGGCACATCAGGAGCCCTCCCCACAAGCACCGTGGCAAGGCTGGCCCTGGCAGCCCCATTTGCTTGCCCTGGGTGCTCTGTAGTAAACATCCCGGTGATGCCAGGAGCCTGTGGAAGCTGGGATCTCCCCAGCTCGGCTTTGGAGCAGCAGGGCCTGGAGCAGCGCCTGGCACTGTTCTTTGCTGCCATCGCATGGATGTTTTCTTCCAAGCGATTGCGGCTCCATTCCTGACCCTCTTGGTTTGTGCGAAGCAGCCCAGCTGAGGCTGAGCCGGAGGCCCTTTGGGCATTTGGGTTCTCCCTGTGAGCCCAAAATCTCTCTCCTCCTCCCAGGTCACTGGGTCACTGTCCATCTGGGACTTCTGCACTGTGCCCTGCCCTGGGAACAGGACTGACCTGACCAAGCTGCTCTACAGCTGGTTTTTGCACTGTGCACTGGTTCCCCCTCCTCTCGCTCCTGCAGTGATGTGCTGGTGCACACAACATGAGCCCAGGACATGGATGCTTTAGCGTGGTGGCCCCCTGGAGCCGATGCTGGTGCTGCCTTGGGCCTGACGTGTGCTCCTCCTTGTGCTCTCCCCTCCAGATCGGTGGGGGACAGACCATCAACGCCAATGTCCTGCATGTGGCCATTGGGGTCATCAAGGAATCCCGGCAGCTGAGGCTACAGCCCTTCAACGAGTATCGGAAAAGGTTTGGCATGAAGCCCTACAAGTCCTTCCAGGAGCTGACAGGTAGGGCTGCTGTGCTGCTCCTGGGGCTTTGCTGGGGCAGGGCAGATGGTCTGTGCCCGTGGGTGGGTACGAGGCCATGAGCTGCCCCTCTGCCACTGGGCTTGCCCAGCAGAGCAGCCTCCCCTGCCCATCCCAGCCCTGCCTGCTCATGGCCCCACAGTGGGGCAGACCGGGCTGATGCCAGGGGTCCTTCCTCTTGTGGGCTGGAGGACTTGTCCAGAGGACAGTTCCTGGCTCAAATTCAGGCTTGCCACTGCCTGTGAGGGAGCCACCCTCCCTTTGCCCACTGCAAGGCCAGTCCTTGCCAGGTGTGATTGCCTTGCTAAAGCACTCTGATGTTCACTTGGTGCAGGAGAGGAAGAGAAGGCGGCAGAGCTGGAAGAGCTGTATGGAGACATCGATGCTCTGGAGTTTTACCCAGGCTTGCTGCTCGAGAAACCACAACCCAATGGGATTTTTGGGGAAAGCATGGTGGAGATCGGAGCTCCATTTTCCCTGAAGGGGCTTTTTGGAAATCCCATCTGCTCCCCAGAGTACTGGAAACCCAGTACATTTGGTGGAGCAACCGGCTTTGAGATCGTTAAGACGGCATCCCTCAAGAAGCTCGTGTGCCTCAACGTGAAGAAGTGCCCGTACGTGGCGTTCCATGTGCCGGACACTGCGGAACACGGCCGCCCTTGGTCTCGTGGATCATCTACAGAGCTCTAGCACCAGGACGACCTGTCCAGGTAGGGACTGTCCTTGCCCTGGTGCAGGCTGAGCTGAGCTCCCAGCCTGGTGCTGAGTATCCCCCTATTCCTTCCTGCAGGGAACGGCGGGGACACAGGGACCTGCCACCCCTGTGCCGAACAGAAACAGGACAGGAGATGGTCCCATCCTGGGTGTCCTCCATGCCAGCCCTCGAGGAGAGGCTGCTCCCTGCTCTCTGAAAAGCTCGAGTGCCTCGGGAGTGTGGCTGCCACCACTGTCCTCAGCAGACTCAGTTCTCTTGCTAGTGAATACCTTCCATGAAGCAGCTTTGGGGCTCCCCCACGGACACTCTGGACTCCCCAGTGCTTTGTCACCTTCCATCCCTGCTGCCTTCCAGCACCAGGCCACCAGCAGCCCCTCTTCCAGAGGGGTTATATCCAGGTTATACCTGAAAACCATTTCGGAATTAATGAAAAGTATAAGACTGGAAAAATTTCATTTTAGTTAACTGGCTAGCACTGACTTAATTCTTACTCACCAGGAGTCCAACTTTTCTTCATACAACATCTATTTCCCATAAACAGACCCTGTTTCCTGCTCAGAACAGAGGACCCCAGAGCCCAGGGAGCACTCCCTCCTCCCCTGCTGCACCTGATGAAGGGATGAGCTGCCCGAGGGATGCAGAGGAGGAGGCAGCAGCATGTGGAGGGACGGGCAGGATACAGTGCAGGTGTTCATGCTGCCCCAGCACTGGCTGAGCTTGCAGTAGGAGCCTGTTCTGATCCAATTCTCCTGCAACAGCCTGCAGGAGAAGAAGGCTGGAAGAAGGAACCAGAGCAGTGTCTCTCCTGGAGGAGACCAGAGACAAGCATGAGGTCAGATCTCCAGACCTCCTGTGTCATGCTGGCTTAGACCCTGGCCTGGCATGTGCCACTGGCTGCCAACCCGGGGCTGCTCAGAGTGAGATGCTACCTCTCCATCCCACCACCATCACCCTTCTGTGCACTAACAGCTCAGCAAACACATCCTCACAGCACACAGAGCCTGCTTCCGTCCTCCACCCAAAATGCACGCACACCTCAGCCCTCGCCCAGCCCAGCCACGTGGTAGCTGGCAGTCACTGTCACTGGCCTTGATGCCCATCAGATCCTGGTTAAGCTCCAGGAAAAAGGGCATTTAAAATTATACATGATTTTAAAAACTACTCTCATTTCTGGCTGTGCTCACCAGTGCTGTGCTGGGCCATTGCTGACTGCTCCTGAAGCAATACACGGAGCAACCACCCTCCCTTAGATGCTTCCGTGAGGGTCTCTGAGTGTCCTGAGGTGGTTTGAGCCTCACTCCCCTCCAGCCACCTCCCAGCTGCTCCAATGCCACAGTTCAGTGTTTGGACAATGCTCTCAGGCACAGGCTGGGATTGTTGGGGTTGTCTTGTGCAGGGCCAGGAGCTGGACTGTGATGATGTTTGTGGGTCCCTTCCAATTCAGGATATTCTGTAATTCCACGGTGACACAGCGCTTAGACCAACATTGTGTATTTCTATCACATAAAATCTATCCACACATAAATCTGGCTGCCTGGGTGTTTTGTAGACATGAAACAGCCAGAGTCTGTAAGAGGGCATGCAGCTGCAGCTCCCTCCTGTGCTGTCCTGCAGGAGGGGACCACTCCTGAGCCTCTGCTCCATCCTGGCAGGACTCCCAGGGAGGTGTTACAGGAATTTTAAACTAGGGAGGTTTAAAGGGCTGGTGCCTTGGCAGGGATGTGTCAGGAGAACGTCATAGCAGGGGAACATCTGCAAGCAGGGCTTCCCAAGGCACGAGCCTTCTCACTTGCTCTCCTTGACCCTTCTGAAGTGAGATGGCATTACCAGGATATCACCTGGATTTTAGTTTCCTACGGGATGTGGGGAGGCAGAGAGGCCGACACGACCCCCGAAGGCACAGTGGGCAGGTTCAGCTGCTCTGTGCTCCCCTGGGCTGGCCCTGACCAGCCCTGGCATATGGACACCCCAGTGCTCCCACTCGCACCATGTCGTGCAGAAGTGCTGAGCAGCAATCCAAGAGGAGGACGCGGTCCTTCCCCTTGCACACGTGCCTCCAGCCAGCCCAGCACACTTCCAGCTGTGCATGTGACCGCCCTTCCCAGCGAGGAGCTGCTCCAGCCCCGAGCATCCTTCCCATCCATCTGGCGAGAGGCACAAGCTCAGCTCGTTTCAGTTAAACCACAAACATCCTGCGTTTGCTCGTGGCTATCGCCGGCTGCCAGCGCTGCCTTGGGACGGACCGATAACTGCACGAGAGCCCCTCGGGCACACCAAGAGAGGCCTGGGTGCTCTCTGCCACCAAGCAGGAACGTTCCACTGGGAACTAGCTCGGCTGAGCCAGCACTGGCAAGCCTGGCACCCCTTCCAACCAGTCCAGGACAGCAAAGCATCTCCCTCCTGCTGGCAGGAAAAGCTTTGAAATCGTTTCTTTGAAGGACCAACATGTACCAACTCCAGGCACAGCATCCAACACATGACTGAAATCTCCCCCAGGAGCCCAGGCACCCACAGCCCTATGCACAGAGCTTCCCCCAGCCCAGCACTGCTGAGCTCTTCTGTTTTCTGTGCTGGTTTTCCAGCCATGGCAGGTTGCAGAAATCACTCCCACCCTCAGCAGTTTGTCCAGCACGAGGTGCAGCCACATCCAAGGCAGTGGATCCATCCAGCAGCACCCAGCCACGGCAAGGGCTCCCTGCTGTGCTCTGGGGCCAGTGCAGAGGTGAGCGCTGCCAGAAGTACCCTCTGTTTGGGCTCTTGGTAAACACAGCTCGCAGGACATCCTCTGAATTTTTAAACAGCCCTCCGAGGAGCCCAGCTGCGGCTTGCCTGCGTGGGGATGGACAGGGACAGGAGGATGGGGCTGCCTGGGCTCGTGCAGCAACGATGAGAACATCCATCTGCGGCTGCGTGGCCTCGGAGGCGGTGATTCACTGCGCAGGAGGCGAAGGGCCCTGGATGGAAAAGCAATCCCTCCTTGGAAGGAGTCTCCAGACTCCCAGCCCACCCCAGCAGGCTCCTCTGCCCTGGGAGTCAGGCCAGTGACTGCACAGGAAACCTTGTTTGGATTTTCAGCAATGTTGAACATTTTACAAAGAAGAGGCAGACGGGAGAACAGAAAAACTCAGTATAATCTTTTCTTTGCTAAATCTTGTCCTGCACCGCCTGGCACCCATGCTGGCACCATGATTAAATGTCCATGTTGAGCTCATCCCAGGATTTCATTCCTGCCCTCTCCAAGAAGCTGTCTGTGCTTCCTCGTGCACTCACATTCCGTGCCAAAACTGCTGTTTGTATTGGAACATCATTAACTGTGAGCAGACCCAGGTGATCCCACGACTGGGGCCTGTAACACCCATCCTTCCTGGCTGCCTCTCTGCACTGAGCTGCTCCTTCCAAAACTAAACATTTCCCAGAGGCAACAGACCTACCTGACAAGTGCTTTTTCAACTCCTATTTATAGAACTCCTTGAAGATTCAGCTTCAAGAAAGGGCAAAAGCAGCAGCAGCTTTTTGCCAGCTCAGCCTCCTCTCCCCGCTCACGGCCGTGCGGCCTGTGCACGAACGAGCAGCAGGGTCAGGGCACAGCTTCTCTCCCCTCGCTCCCTTGTGCCTGTTATATTCTTCCAGATCAATGATTAATTGGATTCATACCTTTTTTTCTTCTTTTCTGCTACTGGTACTGCAAACCACCTCTCCCATACCTGAGCACAGGAGGTTCCTCACCAGGAGTCACCTTGCTCCAGGCCACTGGACACAGAGCAGCAGGAGAGGGTTTGATCCTGTTATAATTTTGCTGCCGTAGGGGGCAAAAAAAAAAAGCACTTTATAAAAATAAAACTTCAAAGCAACTCAAGCAGACAGCTCTCCCTTGATCCCCTCTCCAAGACAGGTTTTATGACAATGCTAAAATGCACCGTCTGCACAGCAGACTTCACTAAATGTCATCCTAGACATGAGTTACAGTTACTTTGATATTTTCCTTAAATGTGCTGATAGCCACACTCAATGATTTAATTTCATAAAACTTACATGGGGTTTTTTTCTGCAATCCTCAGATTAAAAGAAATAATCTCTCACCGCATTTGAAAACCTGGATTCCTGCCAATTTCCTTAAAACAGCTACAATCTGTGCCAACTCAGTCATTTTAAATTACAGATTATTTATTTTTCTGCTCATACTACTTTTTAAAACACAGTTCAAATAGATACAGTTAGAAATTCTCCTTTTTCTACCCCAAGATCCATTCTTATCACGATCATACTAAGATCTACAGACACATTTGCATTTCTTCCTGGTCTTCCAAAGTTTTGTATGCTTTGTATGCTTTTGTATGCTTTACATAAAAATTGCAATTAAATGTAATCATTAAACATGGCATTACATTGGGTCATGTATTTAGGTAATGATAGTCTACTTACTACTACTGAAGGCAGACAGAAAAGAACTTTAGCACTGATTTAGTAACTTTAGCATGACATGAAACTCTAAGGTTATTCAAGTCCTAATTCTGCATTTTGCCAACAAAATTCTCCTTGCTGCTGTTCAGCACACACGTTGGAGCTCTCTGTAGCAGACAGTCTCTCTGAAGAGGCAGAGCTCATTTTCTGATCAAGTGACTACTATGAACTCCAAGGATGGGTATTTTAAAACCCAAGAATGTATTAAGAGCTGTAATTGCCTTTATGTCTCAGGGAAGGTTAAGGGAAGAGGAACTCTCTCCAGCTGAAAAGCAATTTTCAGGATGAAGCCAGGGGTTGTCATTATTTTTAAGTGAGAGGAACAAAAATTTAAGGCCAAGTGTTAGAACAAGATACTCTCAGGAAGGAGGCTGCAAATTGTGGAATGGAACATGGGACCTCACACTTTTTACTGGAGCAGTTCAGCAACAGGTTAATAAGTCCTGAATTTACAAACTCTTTTATTTGCAGTCTCAGTTCTCGTCTTAGGGAGTTGGTGGCCACATCTCAATTGAAACGTATAAGGACACTGAGACATGACAGCAGGTAATTTCCTAAGGTGACTGAATTGTGTTAGAACTTTGTGGTAAGTAAAGCACATTTGAATTGCATAGAAATGAGACTGTTTTAGTTGTACATATGGAATTAATTTAAGAAAATGTTAGGAATTCCTTGTTATGTTTAATGAGCATAAGTCAAAGTGCATGAAGGGGAGGAATACATACCCACACGATGGAGGAGAGAGAACAATCCCTAGCACAAGAACATCCCACAGCACAACTACACCTACAGGCCCTTCCCATAAATTGTTCAGTCTATTTCCAGATCACTGTCTTCACTGTAACATGCAGATGGATTATGTATAGAAGTCAGGAGCAGTAGGTCTTTTTCTGGCAGCAAACCACATTCCTGCAGAAAGGCCTCCAGGTCTACAGCAAAAAAATCTTCTCCAAGCTGGTCAGTGATGCGCACAAAATTGCCAATGAGCTCCCCTGCCTTGTAGACCAGCAGAGCTGGGAGGGCATTGTTAGTGAAGCGAGTGCTGGCACCAATGAGTGAACTCTTCACTCTGCAAAATTTCACTGCTGGGTACTCAGCAGCCAGGCAGATCATGCAGCCGTTCAGGGATTCGGTGCCAGGGATATCATCTTCATAAATATGGATCATGATCAGAGTGCTCTTATGCTCTTTGTCCACGGTGTCCAGAAATGCTTCTCCACTGGTGATCTCAAACACCTGCTTGAATTGCTGCCCACTGTACAACTGCTGCCTCATCTCCTCCATCCGCTGCTTCCTGTAGCGCTGCAAGAACTCCTCATCGTCCTCATCGTTGTGGATCATGTTGTATTCTTGTAAAGTCATCTACAAAACACACACAGAGATTCCTGAAAAACATCTGCACCACTATATGGGTCACTTACATAACGGGAATGTAAATCGAGAGGATTAATGTGGGTCACTCATCTTTAATAACAGTGAAGTGCAACCCATGAAGGCTCAAGCACCGCGTGTATTACACTCCATTCTGATCTAATTAGAAACCATGTCCAGTGGGAACAGTGATTTCAGCCCTGGGTATTCCAGTTTCCACAAGCTGTACTAATAACACAAGTGGCTGTTCCATGCTCCCACTTTAATCCAGGTTAATGTGGACGTGTGCTTTCACCGAGCTGGCAGCGCTGATCTGGAAACTGCGCCTGACCTAAGATGAGCTTCTTTCTCATCAGATTTTCATTTAGATTTTCAGTTAACATTTCGTGGCACCATTGTGCCTGTAGAACTGAAATTAACAGGATTTTACGTATTTTATATCCGTTCACTTGCGTCACTAAACTTACCTGCATCACTCAAGATACAGCAGAGCACAACCAACTTTCATCAGCTGAAGGCACAAATACGTCTGCAAATTAGTAATTTCTCCCTCTACTATTTAGGGCTAGTTTACAGCCCAGCTGATTAAAATCATTCACTACCTCCAACATCTCCAATTTCTGGAGCTTGGAGTTGAATTCTCAACACCCACTTACTAAATACTAAATCAACAAGGGCTCCTAAGCTTGTTTCAGGCAGGGGAGGCGGCATTCACAGGTTTGTTGTACAACCCTTCATATTAATCCCCTGAGGTGACTTATTTGATCAACAGATGAGCAATCTGGAAAAAGGTTTTGGACTTCTTTGGTATTGCAGCTAATCACTGCAATTTGTTATCACAGGCAAACAAAACTGTTAAATACTTAAGTGGCATTTTAACTCCTTTGTGCCATCCTACCTTTCCATTGATTTTTTCCTGAAGCTCTTTCTGCTTCTGCTTATCGGCCTCGTCATCCAAGTGAGACCTGCAGGTCATGGACAGCTTTTTAATGAGCCGCTCCATCTCCCTGCGCTGCTCCTGCCTCTGCTCCGTTTCCAGCTGTTTGAATCTTCGCCAGTCGTTAATGACTCCCTTGGGACCTGGAATTAACCGTGTAGGCATTTCACACAAAAAAGACAATACAATTTTACCTATCATTTAGGAATAATTTATGAATCAGTAAAACAGTGATCCTGTTGTAAATGTTCTTGTAACCATGCAAAATGCTGAAATGAAATGAAAGAAGTCATCTGCCATTTGCATGTCCTTGAGCGTGTATCTATTTTTTTTTAATAAGAAGACTAGCGTTTATTAAACTAGGCTACTCTTATAATTGTCCCAAACATTAATATCTGTGCTCTTGAAATAGAACCCAGGCCACACGAGTTCCCCTACTGTTAGCATGGCTTTAATCAGAACAAAAGTAATGATATATTATCAACCAAATTGTACAAATCAGCCTTGTCTCAGCTTTCTATCCAAAGCCAGACTGCTTCAGATACAATGCTGAATTCTCTCAGAGAGGAAGTCAAACATTAAAAAAAGAGCAGCTATTAAAAATAAGGTTAGACAATAGCCAGGAACAATCATTCTCTGACTCAAATATGCATACACCCAGGAGTTTCATTTCAAAAAATGGATTTTAGAAGAACATACAAAATTTCCAATAAACAAAGGATTTACAAAAGAAGTACACTGATATGAAGATACCTGTGTTGACAGCGCTGCCATCGCTGCTGAGCTCCACCTCGCCCCCACTTTCAGGAATGCTGCTCTCTCCTTCTTTATCCTCCTTCTCACTGTCTTCATCCTCACCCTCACTGCTGCTGTAATAATACTGCAGCTTCTCACCAAGCAGTTTATCATCCGTAGTAGTCATTATGCTCTAAAAATAAATTAACAAAACAGAGGATGCTCTCTGATCAAACAGGCATCACAGTGGTCCTTTACTTCCTCAGGGCAGTTTTTAACCCCAGGAGAATACAGCCCACTCTTAAACAGCCCTCGGTGCAGTCAGTCACCTGGGTTAATTCTTAAGCCACAATTTCAAACTCAATTTAAAACCTTACAGCCTCATTGGACAGCTCCATCAGGCCGACTCCCAGCTACTGAGTACTATTTGCGCTATTTAACAATAACTTATTTGAGCTGAAAAACTATCAATGTAATTAAGCAAATTAAAATGTTCTGACCTGTATCCCTTTCCAGTCTTTCAAAGACAAGCTTCTATCAAGACCTGGAAGAAGAAATTTAAATCAAATCAGTTCATCTGCGCTCACACTTGATTGTGCAGGGGTCTCCCAGCCCGCCCGGGCCGTGTGTGTAACACAGACCCCGCCATAAGCCCACGGACACAGCCCGGCTCCCGGTTTTCCTGCCGAACGCTGCAGCTTCCGCGGGAGCCAACCCCAGATTCAGCCGCTTACAGCGCCAGATGGCCCGGGATTACCAGGATCGCCGCGCAGAGGGGCCGGGCCTGGGTCGGGGCACGCTGGGCCGCGGCCGGGGCCGGTGAGACCCGCGGGCCCCG